>PVKP010015097.1:0-51201 GCA_004027715.1 Plecturocebus donacophilus
GATAGCATGGGGAGAAATGCCAGATATAGGTGAAGGGGAGGAAGGCAACAAATTACACTGCCATGTGTGTACCTATGCAACAATATTGTATGTTCTTCACATGTACCCCAAAACCTAAAATGCAATAAAAAAAAAAGATGAGTACAAATCAATATCCCTCATAATCATAGATGTAAAATCTTAACAGAACTTCACTAATTCAAGTTCAACAATATATAAAGATGACAATACATTATGAATAAAAGATAGCTAATCTCAAGAATGAAAGACTGGCTTAACATTTAAAAATCAATGAAATTTATCAAACGTACAAGCTAAAAAGGAAGCTGGGGTGGTAGCTCATGTCTGTAATCCCAGCACTTTGGGAGGCCTAGGCAGGTGGATCACTTGAGGTTAGGAGTTTGAGACAAGCCTGGCCAACAAGGTGAAACCCCATCTCTACTAAAAATACAAAAATTAGCCAGGTGTGGTGGTAGGCACCTATAGTCCCAGCTGTTGAGAGGCTGAGGCAGGAGAATCGCTTAAACCAGGGATGTGGAGGTTGCAGTGAGCCGAGATCACGTCACCGCACTCCAGCCTAGGTGATAGAAGGAGACTCTGTTGTCTAAATAAATAAATAACCATATGATCATCTCAATGGAGGCACAAAAGCCTTTAAAGAAAAGTCAATGTCCACTCATAACAAAATCTTCTAGGAACAGGAGAGAACTTAACCTGATAAAGATATATATGAAAAACTTATGATTAACATCACACTTGAGACTGAATTTTTTCCAAGAGAGGAAACAAAAACAATATTCGCTACTTCTATTCAACCCTGTACTAGCAGTCATAGGGAGTGAAAGAGGCATAGACAAATAAACAATTAAACAGACAAATATATAAATGCCATACAAACTAGAATGGAAGCAAAACTACCATTATTCACAAAAAGCAAGACTATCTACATAGACATTTCAAAGAAATTTAGAAAAAGGGTTTTCAAAACTAATGAGTGAGCATACGAAGGTCACAAAACACAAGGTCAATACATAAAAATCAACTATATTCTTATATGCTAACAAACAATTGTAAACAGGAAAAATGGGAATATATAAAGAAAAAATGAAAAGTCGTACAAACCTATACACTAAAACTACAGTGTTTCAATACACATCAGAGATATCCGTAAGCAAACAGAGTGTGTGTTCGCAGATTAGAAGACTCAATATTCTTAAACAGTACTACGGATTAAATGCAATAATAATCAAAGTTACAGCAGGTTGTTTTGTAAAAATTAACATGATGATAATAAATTTATATGAAAATGCAGAGGGCACAGAAGAGTCAAAACAATTCTGAAAAAAAAAAAAAAGTTTGTCTATTTCAAAATATACTCCCAAAGCTACAATTACCAAGTTAGCATGGTACTGATGTAAAGAGAGACTCAAAGATCAATGAATCAAAATAGACAGTCCAGAAACAGACCCATACATGTATGACAAACTGATTTTCAACAAAGGTACCAAAGATACAGTCAAGCCAAAAACAGCCTTTTTTTCTGAGACAGGGTCTTGCTGTGTTGTCCAGTCTGCAGTACAGTGGTACAAACATGGAACACTGCCAGCATCAACCTCCTGGGCTCAAGCAATGCTCCCAATTCTGCCTTGTGCCACCATCCCTGGACATTTTTTTAAATTTTTTATTTTGTAGAGACAGGGTCTTGCTCTGTTTCCCAGGTTCGTCTCAAACTCCTGGACATAAGTTATCTTCCTGCCTCAGCTTCCCAAAGTGCTGGGATTACAGGTATAAGCCACCATGTCTGACTAAAGGACAGCCTTTTCAATGAAAGATAGTAAAAGAACCAGATGTTTATATGGTGGGGAAAAAATGAACCTCAACTCTTATTTAGCTCACGGCATACATAAAAATTAACTTAAAATGGATCACAGACCTATACATGTAATAGGTACAACTTAAAAAGTTTTAGAAGAAAATACAGTCATGCACTGCTTAATGACAGGGATACATTCAGAGAAATGCATAATTAGACAATTTCATCATGGTAATGGCACAGCCTACTACTTCTAGATACAAACCTGTACAGCATGTTATTGTACTCAATACTCTAGGCACATGTATCTAAATACATCTAGAAAAGGTACAGTAAAAATAGATATAGAAGACTTAAAATTGATACACCTGCCTATGGCACTTATAATACCATGAATGAAACTTGCAGGACTGGAAGGTGCTTTGACAGAGTCACTGGGTAAGTGAAGGCATAGGTGATTACTGTAGACTTTTATGAACACTATATACTGTATAAAATCATTTATTAAAAATATTTTTCTTTCTTCAGTAATGAGTTAACCTTAGCTTTTGATAACTTTTTTACTTTACAAACTTTTTTTTTAAAACACCTTGACTCTTTTAAAACAGTTTAAAACATGAACACATTATACAGCTATACAAAAATATTGTTTCTTTACAGCCTTACTCCATAAACATTTTTCTAACTTTTGGTTAAAAATCAAAACATAGCACATACATTAGCCTAAGCCTACACAGAATCAGGATCATCAATATCACTGTCTTCTACCTCCACATCCTGTCCCACTGGAAATTCTTTGAGCGCAATTACAGGCATTGAGTTGCCATCTCCTATGCTAACAATGCCTTCTTTTAGAATTATCTCCTGAAGGACCCACCTGAGGCTGTTTTACAGTTATCTTTAAAAAAAAAAACACTTTAAAAAACAATGAAAAGTATAATACATAAAATACATAAGTAACACAGTCATGTACTATCAAGTATTACGTATTGTATATAACTGCATGTGCTATATTTCTATACAACTGGCAGCACAGGTTTGCTTACAGTAGCGTCACCAAAACATGTGAGTAATGCACTGCTGTATGACTTAAAACATTTACGTCACTAGGCAATAGAAATTTTTCAACTACATTATAATCTTACGGAACTGTCATATGGTTCACTGTTGACAGAAACTTGTTATATAGCATGTGGCATATAACAAATAGGAGAAAGATGTGTGATCTAGAGTATACAAAAATTTCTTAGGAAGTACACAAAAAAGTGAAAACCATAAAAGGCAAGAACTGATAAATAAGACATCAAAATTAAAAACTTCTGTTCCTCAAAAACCATCACTGAGAAAATGAAAAGGCAAGCTATAGTCTAGAAGAAACCATTTGTAGTACAAATATTTGGCAAACTATTTGTAACCAGAACATTCAAAGAACTCTTATAATTCAGTAAGAAGATAAACAACTGAATAATAGGTGAAATATTTGAATAGACAGGTCATATAAAATATATGCAAATGGCCAGAAGTAGGAGTAAAGACATTTACTATCATTAGTCATAAGAGAAATGCAATTTAGAACTACAGTAAACTATTTCTATATACTCACTAGAATGACTAAAATGAAAAAAAATTGACCACAGCAAGCATTAGTGAGGACGTAGAACACCTAAAATTCTCATTACACTGACGATGAGAATATAAAATGACACAACCTGTTTGAAAACAGTTTTGAATTTTTGTAAAATGTAAGCATATGCTTACCATAAACCCAACAATCATATTCTTCAGTATTAATTAAAAAGAAAAGAAACAGGCCTATTAACTTTATTCATATTAGGCGATAACTGGAATTAATCCAAATGTACATCACCAGTGGGAGAGATTAACAAATGGTGCTAGAGCTATGCAATGGATAATGACTTCATAATAAAAAGAATAAACGAGAAATTCAACAAAGTTAATAATCTCAAAAACACTATGTAGAATGAAAGAAGCAGATACAAGAGAGTATATATTGTTTGAGTTCATTTCTGGGACATTTTAGAAAAGATGAATCAAATCTTTAGTGTCTGAAAGCAGATCAGTGGTTGCCTAGGGCCACGCGTGGAAGCACTATGGGTACAGGAAAGACTGACTGCAAAGAGGCATGGAAGAACTTTTTGAAGCAATGAGAATGTTCTATATTTTATTGTGATGGGGGCTATGTGCATACATGTTTGTCATCAGAAGTCATCTAATCATATACTTAAAATGAGTTATCTGTAAATTATATTTGACTTAAAAATGAAAATAAATGTTCAATGGTTTGAGAAGGTTTTAATAAAGTATATCAACATAATAGGCAACAAGTATGTATTCTAAAATACTAATAAAGTTGAAAATATGTGTACGGTATAAAAGGAAAATATATTAACATGGTAATAGCAATTATTTCTAGATAGTAAGATTTAGGAGTGGTTTTTATCTTCTGTTTTATATCTCAAAAATTACTTCTAATTATTTAATATTAATTCCCCAGAGTATTATGCTTTTTTTGTTGTTTTTGTTTTACGACAGGGTCTCACTTTGTTGCCGAGGTTGAAATGCAGCGGGACGATGATGGCTCACTACAGCCTCAACCTCTTGGGCTCACGCAGTCTTCACACCTCAGTATCTCGAGTAGCTGGGAACACAGGCACTGGCTACCGCACCCGGCTAATTAACTATTTTGCTAGATACAGGGTCTCCCTATGTTGCTGAGGCTGGTCTTGGGTTCAAGTTATCCTTCCGCATTGGCCTCCCAAAGTGCTAGGCATAAGCCACTGAGCCTGACCTATGCTCTTCTTAAATGCAGAGACTATCCGCCTTGTTCATGTAGTATGCTAAGTACATAGCGCAGTGACTGCCTCAAGGACAGGAGCATTCAATGAAAGTACTTTTTTGACAGAATTAAAATAACTTTTTTGGCTTTTTGAAGTTCTCTGTCACTTTTGTAACAGAAAAAATTATTCAAAGGTTTCAAATAAATGTCCTAATGATTAATGTACTGATTTATGCTTATAAATTTAATGCGCTACATTTTTTCTTGGCAAAGGCATAGGAAAATGAGAAAATTATGAAAGTACGCTATTTCTGTGCATCTTCAGCACCATGCCTAGTATATGACACATAATACATTCTTCATAAATATGTATTGCAAAAAATAAAATTAAATTCAGAAATACCTCTCAAAAACTTATTTATAAGAAAAATCAGTCTTAAGGGTTTTGTGGTAAAATATCTTCATTAGAAGTATTAAAGATCCTATATAATAGTTGAATAATCTTGTCTTTGTTCAAAAAGGAAAGTGAGTTATTTGCTGCTAAAGTACGGAGCTTATCTTTATTAAGTTAACTTCTTTTATAAAAGAAAGACTAGTTTTTTTTTTTAATTGTTATTAAGCTTAGCCATGCTGTAGGAATACAGTAATATAAATCCATGACCTGAAACTACTAAATATACAAGTGTATTTCATCATTCTATTAAGATGCAATTTTCTCCAGAACTCTCTTTCATAATAGCCTAACAGGAACTGCACTAGAGTGCAGCTGTCTTCCCAGGGTCTAGAAGTGGACAGGTATTCAACTCATCCTTGCAAAAAAAATCACTGCATCTACATATGTGTGCTAATGTCTAATTCTCAACAGGGTTCTCTCATCGGAACAGGGGAAGTTCCTTTCCACATACCCTTCAAATCTCAATTTAATGCTACTTCCTCAAAGAGACAATTGAATTCATAGTAGGTTCTCCATTATTCTCTCTCATACACCAGCACTCTGTTTGTTGCTATATTTTATTGGGTTTACTTTGTTTTATTATTTTATAATATGCATCTCCTTCTAGAAATCATGACTGTTTGATTCATCTTAGCAAACTCTATGTGACACAGTAAGCATTTAATTATTCTTGAGTGAATGAAGTAACTTTATTTGTAGAACTTATTTATCCTTTAAGATTTAGTTCAAATGTACCTTTCACCCTAAAATCTCCTGCATAGAAGAACACTTGTGGGGGTGAAACATACGCTCATTATTTTTATTGTGATGATTCCATGGGTTGAAAGTTATCAAATTGTACACTTTAAATATGTGCAAATTATTTATAATTTCTTACACTCAGTAAAATTGTTTTAAAGAAAGGGAGACATCTCATACAAAATGTTTGTGTGATTTTCTCACACAAACAAAAGTTAAGAAAAGCTATGGCTGTCAGACCTGCACTACAAAAACAAACAAATGCTAAAGGAAGTTTTTATGCAAAAGGAAAATGTAATAGATGAAAATGTACACCTACACGAAGAAAAAGAGAGCACTTAAAATTACTTTATGAATATAAGACATTTTTTATTACAAAATTTTTAAAAGATAATTGCTTAAAGAAAAAACAGTGTATTGTGAAGGTTAAAACATATGTTGAAGTAAAATGTCTGAGAACAACCGCACCAAAGACAGAAGATAGGGAAACAGATGTATGCCTTTTAAGGTTCAGATAGAAGGTAAGAAAATAGATGTACGCTGTTATAAGGTTCTTACAAGTAAAGTGACAGCATACCGTTTGAAAGTCTACTGTGATGAGAAAAGACACATATTCTAAACCCTAAAGCTACCACCATTAGAACAGAACAAAGAAACAGAGCTAATCAGTCTAAGATTATTTAAGATGATAAACTCAGCAATTAGGAATAGAACTTCTTCCATTTAATACGAGCATCTATGAAAAATCTACAGCAAACAACATAGTTAATGTTGACAGTATGAATGCTTTTGCCCTAAAACTAGGCATAAAGCAAGGATATTTGCTCTTATCCTGCTCTTTAACACTGTTCTAAAGTTCCTGAATAGCTTAGTAAGGCAAGGAAATGTACACATATTATAAAAGAGGAGTAAAACTGTCTTTGTTCTTACCTGACATGATCATCTACACAGAGAAATCCAATATATTTACAACAAAACACTATTAAACTAAATGAGATTAGCACGGCCCATAAGTAAACATCAACTTTATGTCTACATATTAGCAAGAAACAATTACAAATTGACATTTTTAACAACGACTGAAAAACCAATTATAATATAAAAACATAAAATAATTATAAAGTATCCCTAAGAATAAATTTTAAAAATGTTTCAGACCTGTACACTAAAAACTACATAATACTGTTGAAAGAAATTGAAAACTTAAATAATAGAAAAACATATGCCATGCTTATGAATCAGAAGACAACACTGTGAAATTGTCAATTCTCCCCAAATTCATCAACAGATTTAACACAATCACAATTAAAATCTAGTAGGCTTTTATGAAGAATTCAACAAGCTTATTCTATAATTTATGTGGAAATGCAAAGGAAATCAGAGAGCTAAACCAATTTTGAAAAAGAAAAACAAAATTGAAAGATTCAAGCTGCCTGATTTGAACACTTTTTCTAAAGCAAGTGTATGATATAGCGAAGACAGTGTGGTATAGGTTTCAGGACAGATATAGTCTAATGCAACAGAATGCAGAGAACAGAAATTGACCCACACATATATGACTGATTTTTGAAAAAGGTATCAAGGACATTCAATGGGAGAAAGACAGTCTTTTCAACAAATATGCTGGAACAATTAGATATCCCTTTGCAAGAAACAAATGAAACATGACCCTTAAATAGCAGTATACATTAAAATTAATTTGAAATGGATCATAGGCTGAAATGCAAGAGCTAAAACTATTAACACTTCTGGAAGAAAGCATAAAAGAAAATCTCCCCAACCTGCTGCCACCCCGCAGATCTAGCTTTGACTTTAGAAAAAAATCTTAACAAACTTGGGTTTGAAAAAGATGTTTTAAAAACAAAATGTATAAATCATAAGAGAAAATTATTGATAAACTGTGTTTCCTCTAATTTAAAAGTCTGCCCTTCAAAAGGTACTGGTTGGAAAGCCTAACAGTGGTTTTGAGGGTGAGAGTGATGGGAGAGAATTGACTATAAAAAAACATGCGAGACTCTTTTGTGATAAAACATTCTACATCATGATTGTGATGATGGGAAACTACTTTATAAAGGTGTCAAAACTCACTAAATTGTACAGTAAAAATTAGTTTTACTGAATGCAAACTACACATTAAAATACTGATAAAAGATTACAACAAAAATATATTTTGGAAAAATTCCCCATTATGAAATGAAAAGACAAACTATAAAATGGGAGAAAGTATTTATAAAACATATATATGATAAAGCACTTACATGAAATAGATAAAGAAACCTGACAACTCAATATTAGGAAGACAACAACCTAATTTTAAAAATAGACAAAAGATTTTAACAGATACTTCAAAAAAGTTGACGTGTAACTGGCAAATCAGTACAAGAAAAGCAGTTCAATATCATTAGCTATTTGAGAAATTCAAATTAAAGCTATAAAATACCACTAAACATCCACCAGAATGAGTATAAAATTTAAAAAGACTACCACGCCAAGTGTGGTGATATTGTCAAGTAACATCCTGGAAATGCAAATAGTATGGCTGATTTTGAAAAGAGTTTGGAGTTTTTAATGAAGTTGAACATAACAAATGACATAGAAATTCCATTTCCATGTATCTACCCCAGAAGGTTAAAAATAAATATTCACACACAGATTTGTACTGGAATATTCACGAGCTTTTTTTCTAATAGGCCCAAACTGCAAAGAACCCAAACATCTATCCACAGTGTCACCTATATAAACAAATGACAGTACATCACACAATGTATCAAAGCCATAAAAGGAAACAAACTACTAATATATGCAATATCTATAAATTTTAAAAGAATTATAAGTGAAAAATGCAGAACACAAAAGCCTATAACTATGTGTTTACAGTTTTTCATATTTAAATATTGTTTTGTGTCACTGTCCTGTTTTTCCCCACTCAGGGCTTCCAATTATACATATGTTGCATCCTCCATTTTCCCTCCCTTGAAGTACTCTGTGGTGAGCCAGCCTTTGTGTAAGAAGTTTGGCTACTCTGAAATGTCCATGCTCTGCCATAACCACACAGAAAGGAACCATATAAATAGACAGATGCCTGGTAGGCCCCTGCAGTTCCAGCCACTTGATCTGAGATTTTAGATTTGTAAGCAAGCATCTAAAATGCTGACACTTGTCAAGTCTCCTATTAACTATATTCAATGCATTCAATTACATTCTATGCAGCGAGATACTGGTTTAACAACTCATTTTTTAAAAATGCCTTTGAAATACCATAAAATTATATACTAAAAATGTTTCCCAACTTTACATTGCCTTGAACTTTAGATGCTAATGTAAATACTGTAAAGCATCCTTCTTGACTTGGGAATTCTGAAAAAGCATTGGGTGAAAGAATTCTGATATAACCTACATAATATATTAATAACTAAAATAGCAAAGAAATTAGCTTGTCAGACACCTAACAATAAAGATGTTTATGTAACTGAAAACTGTTAAAATTTTAAAAATCATCACTACAAATATGAAATGATAGTTAAATTAATTTAAAATCACCCAAATCACACCTCCATAAATTAGTAAAGCAAACTAGAATGCTGACTACTGGTGCCTTTGTCTTATGTGAATTTAAAATAAGATTATTTTGGTTCACTGATAACAAAATGCCAGCAAATGAAAAATCTGAATAAGCATGAGAATCTCAAGAATGGCACGAAACTGAAAGCCATATCACAAAAAAATCAAATACATGTTTTCAAAGAAAATATAGAGTTTATAATCAACTAAGTATGGACAAAGATAGTAGAACATAACTGAAACTGTTAGGTTCATTACAATCTACATAAAGAAAATAGAGGAATGTGAAGAATTTATCAGATGAATAGCATTTCTACATGACGATTTTCCTTTACTCCCCTAATGCATCTTTAACTTCAGTAAATTTCAGCCTTGAGAGAGATTTGCAGAGGTCCAACTTACAGCCTGAAATAAAGCTATGAGTAAGATTTTGGACACAAATTCTAAGCAGAGACTTCCTAAATGAAACAAAAACACCTCGTTAGTAAATTCTGTCTACTTTATTCACCCAGGATATTTTTCTGCTTCTCATGTAAATTTAAACATTTAAGGAGTCAAAGGGAGCTGCTTAGATATATTAGCAATGTGACTGGTCTCATTATTACAGAGTTGTTACAATTAATTCTACAAGTGCCCCTCCAAACTTGCACTGAACTCACTCTTACAACCTTGTTCTACTGTGCTCCAAAGCAACTCTTACACATTCTGTACTATAGCCAAGGTGCATACCTTGCACCAACCCAGAAAAGGAAGAATCCCTGGCAGTCTCCCTAGGAACCAATGCACAATTCTCAGTTATCATCGTAGGATTTAATATACTCTGTTGTACCTAATCTCTCTTTAGCTTCTAAGGCTTCTCTTGTCTGGCTCCTCCTGCCCAGAATTCTCCTTAGGCTTCTCTCTGCATCTACATCTGTGCAGTAAAGTCACACTGCATCTACAGATGTGTCCACAGCATGTCTTATTCTGGTATTTCCAGGCACCATTCTTGGCCACTGATGTTCTAACTGTACATACTTTCCAAGGTACTTTCCTCACATGGGGCATTTCTTCATTTCCTGGGTTTTGGCACTGCTTATGATGCCTATCTGTATCTCTGACTTAACTCTCCCCACCTCCTTGGCAGTCACACTTAGGTGCCTCAAATACAGCATGATCTGTTTAAGAACTCATTATTAGTCCTGTGTTTTCTATTTTATAAATACTCCAGTATCCACAATTCCCCAAGTAGCAAACAGAAAATCGTAGGATACTTCTCTGTGTATTTATTTGTAAATCCTGGTGATTCTAATACCTAAATATTAAGAGAATTTGATTCCTTCCCACTAACACTGCCTCAATTAATAATCTTTTTTTTTTTTTTTTTTGAGACAAGAGTTTTGCTCTTGTTGCCCAAGATGGAGTGTAATGGTGCAATCTAGGCTCACTGCAACCTCCACCTCCTGGGTTCAAGGGACTCTCCTGCCTCAGCCTCCCGAGTAGCTGGGATTACAGGCATGCGCCACCAGACCCGACTAATTTCGTATGTTCTGTAGAGACGGGGTTTCTCCATGTTGGTCAGGCTGGTCTCAAACTCCTGACCTCAGGAGATCCAGCCACCTCGGCCTCCCAAAGTGCTGGGATTACAGGTATGAGCCACTGCGTCCAACAACCTTATCATATTGAATTACTGAAAACCTACCTGCAGCAGCCTCCCAAGTACTTTTCTTGCTTCCACTTTTGTCCTTTCCACTTCAAGCTTTATAGTGCTAAGTTCCTTCTAAACATTTCCCCAAAGAAATTCTCCCATGATGCTCCACTGCCTTCAGCATAAAATCTAAATGACTTGAGAGTGAAGATCTATCTTAATGTGACTCTGACTACCTGTGCAGACTCTCTGGCTTTCTTCTGCAGAACTCTATGCATTATCCATACTGTGCTGTATTTAGGGGATGGGGGAACTTGTCTGCTCCTAAGTACTCTACACATGCCATTTTACCTGTGTAGGAAGGCTCTCCTCCCCAATTTTAGTGATATAACATATAGTCATTCTTAAGTCTTAGCTTAGCAATCACTTTAAGAAGAGTTTCCTACTCTGGCACCCTTCGCCTTCCTTTCCTCTGTCCTTCAGATTCATTAAAGTGCTCATTCTCTCCATCCATAGCAACCAGTAACATAAGAGCAATCATGTCACTATGGTGTATACAGGTATTCTCTCGTCTATCTCCGAAGTTAGTCACTCATCAAAGGAACATACTGTTTTCCTTATTCAGGAATCTTCTGAGGTCTAGCTCACAGAAGTTGTTCATTAAATATTTAATAGATGAATAAGCTATAATGTAGTAGATTCTTTAATCCATAAAGTATCAAAAATAATCAAATTACTCCCAAAAATTCCTTAGAAAGGTATTACACTGGAAGGCTGACAAACTGTCATCTCTCAACATAGTTAAACCCAGGACAGTTTTCTATCTTTGGTACAAGAACGTAGACTTTTCTTTTATTTTCTTTAGAGACAGGGTGTCACTCTGTTGCCCACACTGGAGTGCAGTAAGCACAACCATGGCCCACTATAACCCTGAGTTCTTGGGCTCAAGTGATCCTCCCACCTCAGCTTTCCTGATTAATATACTAGGACTACAGGTACACATCACCATGCCTGGCTAATTTTTGTTTTTTTGTTTTTTTTTGACATAGGATCTCACTATGTTGGTCAGGCTGGTCTCAAACTCCTGGCCTCAAGAAATCCACCTGTCTTAGCTGCCTAAAGAACCAAAATCACAGGCATGGGCCACTAGGCCTAGCCAGAATATAGTTTCTTTAAATGAACACCTGCAGTTACAATGCATTCAATGACAACATTTTATGAAAGTTTTGTATTTTACAACACCAGAATTTATATTCCATGAAGCTCTATGCATGAAAAGCAGAAACTAACAAGGAGTAAAGAATAGCAAATTTATATCTCTCATCCTGAGGTCATTTTGCGAATACACTCATTGAGAAAAAGAGCAGATCTGAATCACAATATCTCAATCAACTTGACTGTCTATGTATCTCAGCTATATCTTATTGAGCCCACTTCTTTTAATTCATATAAATTACATGCAACTAAGACACAACTCCATTGTAAGAAGCCAGGGTTGATTTTTCACAGCCAACATTTATCTCACAATCCACTTCCATCAAAAATTTTTAGTGCTCTAAATATAGTCATGCATCACTTAACAACTGGGATATGGTCTGAAAAATTCGTTGGTAGGCGATGATATGGTGTGGCTGTGTCCCCACCCAAATCTTATCTTGAACTGTAGTTCCCATAATCAGTGGTGGGTAATTTAATCACAGGGGTGGTTACCTCTACGCTGTTCCCCCCCCCCATAGTGAGTTCTGCTGAGATCTGATGGTTTTATAAGGGGCTTTTCCACCTTTGCTCGGTGCTTCTCTCTCCTGCCATCATGTGAAGAAGGATGTGTTTACTTCCCTTTCTACCAAGATTATAGGTTTCCTGAGGTCTCCCCAGCCCTGCAGAATTGTGTGTCAATTAAACCTCTTTCCTTTATAAATTACCCAGTCTTGGGCAGTTCACAGTAGTGTGAAAATGAACTAATACAGTACATTGGTACCACAGAGTGTGTGGTGCTACTATAAAGATATCCGAAAATGCGAAAATATAAGGGCAACTTTGCAACCAGGTAACAGGCAAGGCTGGAACAGTTTAGAGGGCTCAGAAGAAGACAGGAAAATGTGAGAAAGTTTGGAACTTCCTAGAGACTTGCTGAATGGCTTTGACCAAAATGCTGATAGTGATATGGATAATGAAGTCCAGGCTGAGGTGGTCTCAGATGGAAATGAGGAACTTACTGGGAACCGGAGTCAAAGTGACTCTTGCTATATTTCAAAGAGATTGGTCGCATTTTGTGCCTGACCTAGAGATCTGTGGAACTTTGAACTTGAAGATAATTTAGGGTATCTGGCGGAAAAAATTTCTAAGTGGCAAAGCACTGAAGAGCATCCAGAGAAGAAAAGTTTGAAAAATCTGTACCTTGACAATAGAAAAGAAAACTCATTTTAGGGGGAGAAATTCAAGTCTACTGCAGAAGTTTGCAGAAGTAACAAGGAGACAGATGTTAATAACCAAGAAAAAAGGGAAAAGGTCTTCAGGGCATTTCAGAGACCTTTGCAGCAGCCCCTCCCATCACAGGCCCAGATGCCTAGGAGGGAAAAATAGTTTTGTGGCCTAGGGCCATGGCTTAAAAGCAGGGGCCCTCTGCTCTGTCCAGCCTTGGGACATAATGCCCTGCATCCCACCTGCCTCAGTCCCAGCTGTGGCTAAAAGGGGCCAACATACAGCTCAGGCCATTGCTTCAGTGGGTGCGAGCCCCAAGCATTGGCAGCTTCCATGTATTGGTCCTGCTGGGTGCAGAAGATAAGAATTAAGGTTTGGGAATCTCCACTTAGATTTCAGAGGATGTATGGAAATGCCTGGATGACCAATCTGCTGCAGGGGTGGAGTCCTCATGGAGAACCTCTGCTAGGGCAGTGCAGAAGGGAAATGTGGTGTTGGAGCCCCCTCAGAGAGTTCCCACTGGGGCACTAGAGGAGCTGTGAGAAGAGGGCCACTGTCCTCCAGACCCCAAAATGATAACCTACTAACAGCTTGCACCGTGCACCTGGAAAAGCCACAGACACTCAATGCCATCCCATGAAAGTAGCTGGGAGAAGGGACGTATCCTGCAAAGCCACAGGGGTGAAACTGTTCAAGGCCATAGGAGCCCACCTCTTGTAACAGCATGATCTGGATGTGAGACATGGAGTCAAGAGAGATCATTTTGGAACTTTTAAGGTTTTTAATGATTGCCCTATTGGATTCTGGACTTGCATGCGGCCCACAGCTCCTGTGTTTTGGCCAATTTCTCCCACTGGGAAAGGGTGTATTTACTAATGCCTGTACCCCCATTGTATGTACAAAGTAACTAATTTGCTTTTGATTTTACAGGCTCATAAGTAGAAGGAACTTGCTTTGTCTCAGATGAGACTTTGAACCTAGTATTTTGGGTTATTGCTGGAATGAGTTAAGACTTTAAGGGACTGTTGAAAAGGCATGATAATATTTTGAAGTGTGAGCATATAAGATTTGGGAGAGGCCAGGAGCAGAATGATATGCTTTGGCTGTGTCCCCACCCATTATCTCAACTTGAACTGTAGCTCCCGTAATCCCCACGTCATGGGAGGGTTCTGGTGGAACGTAACCGAATCACGGGGTGGTTAATATCATGCTATTCTTGTGATAGTGAGTGAGTTCTCACAAGATCTGACGGTTTTATAAGGAGCTTACCCCTCTTTGCTTAGCACTTCTTCCTGTCATCATGTGAAGGACAGGTTTGCTTCCCCTTCCGCCATGATTGTAAGTTTCCTGATTTCTCCCCAGCCCTGACTGTGAGTCAATTAAACTTCTTTCCTTTATAAATTACCCAGTCTGAGGCAGTTCTTTATATTAGTGTGAGAACTAACACAGGCAATTTCATCGTTGCGTGAACATCATAGAGTGACTTACACAAACCTAGATAACATAGCCTACTACACACCTGGGCTATATGGTATAGCCTATTGCTCCTAGGCTACAAACCTGTGCATGTTTGTCTTATGGGACTACCACTGTGCTGTCCATCACTGACTGCAACATTGCTATGTGGCATGTGACTAACACTGACAAACACACAATAATCACAAGCATAATCAAGAGCATGCTAAACCCTCAATTGAAATTATAATTCAAGGTACACTTTCTAGAGTATAGACTAATAAGAAGATGCTATTGCTAATTAAAAATCAATGAACAATAAGCATAAAGCGTGTGTGTGTGTGTGTGTGTGTGTGTGTGTGTGTGTGTGTATCGACACTGTAATTACCTATGCACGTTGAAATTATATACTACATACAGGGAGGCTGAGGTTAGCAGATCACTTGAGGCCAAAAGTTCAAGACTTTGGCCAACAGGGCCAAACCCCATTTCTACTAGAAATAGAAAAATCAGCTAGGCATGATGGCACACACCTATAATCCCAGCTACTCAGGAGGTAGAGGCATGAGAATCGCTTGAGCCCAGGAGACAGAAGTTGCAGTGAGCCGAGAGAGCACCACTGTACTCCAGACTGGGTAATGGAGTGAAACCTTAAGAGAATCAGTTCAACTGCTTCAAAATATTAAATAATTTAGTACTTATCTATAGCCCAATCCAAATCAGAAAATCTGAAGCAAACAAAGACACGTTGAACAAGAAAAATAACGCAGGAGTATCAGTGCTAAAGAAAACCATCTGGTTTATCTGAAAATCTGCTTTTTGTGTTAAAATATTTTTGAACGATCATCAACTAATTCATCTCTAAGTACTCTAGGTTTAGGAAGTGCAGTTGCCAGGTAGCCCCCTCTAGGAAGCTTTCCTTCAACCCTCCAAAGTCCCACGATCTATTTGCCTGTTATGACAGAAATGATAATTGTTTCATGTTTAGTATTATTTTTGTGCCCTATCTTTACCCACTAGACTATAAACTCTTTGAGGATAAGATCTATGATTAATTCAGATTTCTATACCCTAGATATCTACCAGAGTGCCTTCCACAAAGCCTTAATACGTATGTATTTTACAAATACAAAGATATTCTCTCCTAAAATGTAAAATTTATTTTACAAAATAAACTGTACACTGTATCACTTTCTATTTTTCTTTCTACTCCTCATTAGTTCCTATTTTACCATTTTTGCTACCTTCTCTTATCCCTACTTCCTGAGGGAATGTTTATCCATTTGTTCACTTAATTCATTCAAATAACCCAGTGAATATTTGGCAAGCACCAACTATGTACCAGTAGTGTGTAAGGTGCTAGGCGTTTACCAGTGAACAAGCCTCTTTGGAAGTCAACACTTTGGTGAGAAAGATAGACAAGTAAATAGGTAATTATAAAACAATGTGAAAATTGTTACTATAGACATGAATACATGATACTTTTTAAAAAATAGAGACATTTCAGAGTGTTTTTCCAAGTTTTTGTCTGCAGACTGTTTTATCTGTTTCCCTTAGTCATTCATTCATCCATCTACTTTCAACTATTAGATAATACACATATGTGATACAACACACAAGACACAGAAAAATACATAAATGTAAAGTCTTCCTCCTATGTTATCCCTAGCCACTCAGTTTATTTTCCCAAAGACAAGCATTAATATCCAGTGCATAATTTCAGACATGCTCGACGCACAAACATATATACACGTTTATGGTCTAATTTTATTTTAATACAAGAGAAGTATGTTTTATACTCTTGTCTGCACTGTTTTTTTAACTTCTATAAATGCCCATATTGGGCTGTCTCATTCTTTTTGATGGACACAGAGATTTCACTGCATGAATGTAACAGTTTATTTAAGCAGACTCCTTATTGAAGGCTCATTTAAAGTATTACAATGCTGCAATGAGTATACTTATCTATGCATTATCCCGCGGTGCATCTGTATGTCTGTAGGATAAATTCTTAGAAATAAAATTGCTGAGTCCCAGTATAAGTGCATTTAAAATTTTGATAGATACTGACATAGAGGTTTTGTTGATTTCATTTCCACCTCCGTAACTTAAATTATAATCTTTATGGGAATGGCTGCCAAAACTGCATCCACAGTTTTGACTCTTTATTTACTCTCCAAAGTAGTTCCACATATATATTACCTTAAAAGCTTAGGAAAAACTTTTTCAAAACCAAATTTATATGCTTAACATGTTCTTCATAACTGCACCGTATCTGTTAAGGCTCCCGAATTGCAACTGCAGATCACTTTTCATTGTACCTCTTTGTTTCTACCCAGATCTAATTAATCGGTCATTAAAACGTAACAATATGGCCAAATGCGATGGCTCACACTTGTAATCCCAGCCCTGTGAAAGGCTGACGTGGGTGGATCACTTGAGGCCAATAGTTCAAGACCAGCCTAGGCAACAGGGCAAAATCCCTTCTCTACAAAAATTAGTCAAGCATAGTGATGTGTGCCTGTAGTCCCAGCTACACAGGAGGCTGAGATGGAAGGACTGCTTAAGCTTAGGAGGCTGAAGTTGCGGTGAGCCAAGATGGCACCACTTCACTGCGGCCTGGATGACAAGGCCAGACCCCACCTCGAAAAAACATGTACCAATCCCACGGTTTCACAACATCCACTTTCTCTGTATTTTCTCAGACATCTTACTGCAAGGGCCCAGTCCTGTATGCTAGGGTTATCATTATTTAATTACTGAAGTTTTTCTTGTCCTGTCACCCACCAGTGATTCTGCCCATCCTCTCTGCCCGAAACAGCTTCTTAAATCAGTTCCCCAAGTGAAACCTCATTAAGCCTATCCTAAGTGCTAGATCATCCATTAAGCATTTTCTTTCATGACTTTATTAGCATTTAGGTCTTTCACTACACATTCTAATTAGTAATGAACTTATAGAAAAGAAGTTATATACTAGGATAATATCTTAACACATTTTGATAAATCCATTCTGCCCAGGCACTCAAAATGTGTTTACCAAATTAATGAATTAAGGTTTTCTTTTTTTTTTTTTGAGACACGGCATTGCTCTGTCACTCATGCTGGAGTACAGTGGCGTGATCATAGTTCACTGCAGCCCTGACCTCTCGAGCTTAAGTGACCCTCCCACCTCAGCTCCTAAGTAGCTGGGAGTACAGGAGCTGGGAGTGCACCATCACGTCCAGCTAATTTTTTTTATTTTTTGTAGAGACAGGGTCCCACTATGTCACCCAGGCTGGTCTCACTCCTGAGCGCAATGATCCTCCCGCCTCTGCCTCCCAAAGTACTGGGATTACAAGTCTGAGCCACCACACAAGCCCCAAATGAATGAAGTTTTGCAACAAACGAATTCCTGCAAATGAGATAATTCTACAGGAAAAAAAAAATCCATAAAGGATATTTAATTAATTTTGGAAAATAAGAATATTTTAAGTTCATGAGACACAAGACCCTATTTAATAATTAGATTTCAGAAAGCCTACAATAAAAATATTTCCAGTTAGCTATTCCAGTAAATTTACTTTTCCCTCATATTAACTGAGATCAAAACCAAGGAAAAGAAAGGAGAAAGAACAAAGGAATGAGTGAAATGTGCTAATAAAAATGATTAAATTTATCTCCAAAATTTTAAGATATTGTCAGTCTCTTAAATATAGTCATGGTAGGCCAGGTGCAGTGGCTCACATCTGTAATCCCAGCACTTTGGGAGGCTGAGGCAGGTGGATCACAAGGTCAGGAGATTGGGACCATCCTGGCCAACATAGTGAATCCCCATCTCTACTAAAAATACAAAAATTAGCTGGGTGTAGTGGTGCATGCCCGCAGTCCCTGGTACTCAGGAGGCTGAGGCAGGAGAATCGCTTGAACTCAGGAGGTGGAGGCTGCAGTGAGCCGAGACTGCACCACTGTACTCCAGCCAGGCAACAGAGCGAGACTCCATCTCAAGAAAAAAAAATAAAGTCATGGTACTCTAATGACTATAAAGAAGAAGAGAAGCCAGGCACAGTGGCTTATGCCTGTAATCTCAGCACTTTCGGAGGCTGAGGCAGGCAGATCATTTGAGGTCAGAAGTTCGAGACCAGCCTGGCCAACATGGTGAAACCCCCATCTCTACTAAAAGTAGAGCAATTAGTCGGGCGTAGTGGCAGTTGCCTGTAGTCCTAGCCTCTTAGGAGGCCGAGGCAAGAGATCTGCTTGAACCTAGGAGGCTGAGGTTGCAGTGAGCCAAGACTGCACCACTGCACTCTAGCCTGGGCAACAGAGCAAGACTGTCTCAAAAAAAAAAAAAGAAAAAATTCAGCCATAATGTGATAATGTGCCCATGGACTACTGTTCCACTGAGTTTGGAATGGATAAAATAACTGTTCAAAATGTTCACAGCCTACTTGAAAAGAAACTTTGTAAAACATAATAAATGTTATATTTCTGGTTTTCAAAACTTAATAACATGATTTCAAAAATCACACTTGTGGTAAAACTTTTTACATTTAAAAATACAGGAAAAAGAATAAAATTATACTTTCCGATATATAAATGTAGTTACAAAAAACAATCATTAGATCTCATCAGAAATAATTTCACTCTCATCTATTCAGTATTACACAAACTCCTATCAAGGCATGGAGAACTGCTATATTATAACTTGTATTTTAAGTAATGTTTTTAAAATAATGAAAATACTACCATGCAAATACTGGATTTACTTCTTGACTCACCTCGCCCCCATTAACATATTCCATCACAAAACACAAACGGTCTTTTGTCTGGAAGGAATATTTCAAGGACTTGAAATAAAAAAAAGAAAAAATGTTATATTATAATCCTATATTCTTATAATTATAATGGTACTAAAAACAGAACACTTAGTAAGCTTGATTGATGAAAATTGTTATTATTTCTTAAGAGTTTATTTGCTACTTAAAAGTGCTTAAGTAAGAGTTTATGAGAAATATAAAACAAATTTTATTTAGTTCACAATAGGTATTATTATAAGAAAAATTAAAATTTCAAGTAAAAGCAAACTTAATTGCAATAAGAACTTCTCAATCTAATTTGCCATCAATTTGTAGCTGCATTATAGTACTCAAGGTTCTCATCCATGCAGCCTCACAGCATGGCCAACAAATTGCACCAGTTGAAGTTTCTTAGGAATATAGTTACAGTTGTTATACTCAGGTTTCTAACACAATGTCACCATCACTTTTTGCATACTGAGTGCATAACAGAACCCAACTCAAGAGAGCTGGTTTGAGTAATTTTGTAGGTTATATATAGATTAAAAAATACCAAAACGCTATCTTATTACACTAGACAATAAACACATAAAAAGGTAGCAAAGTTAAATCTAGTTATCTACTGACTGCTCTGAAAATGTCTATTTCAGCTATTCCCAACAGTTTAAAGGGTTCCACTTTTGAAAGTCTAGCTATTATTTTTAATCTCAATATAGTTCATTGGAACTAGGAAAATACAGAAACTTTACCAATTATCCCTGTATTACAAAGAATCTAACAGAACTGAAAAATCCAGTTTCTTTCAAAACAACTAAGTTACAGGCATATTATATAATCACAGTTTATACTTTGTCTATTGAAAAAAACATAGCATAGCATAACTTATCCCACCTCTAATGTATTTGGCATTCCTGGATTTCTTACTCTGTCCCTCAAAAGAAGTCTCATTTCTATAAAATATATTCAATAAACATTTCTGCCTTACATATTTGAAGAAATGCTTCTGATCATTAAAATATTTATCAGAAACCAGTAAAACAAAGAAACCTAAAATCTTTACATTTAATATTAAGAAATTTTTAAAAATCTGCCATTTCCTCAATAGTCTTCTTGAAATGCCAGAGGTAATCTATTAATTCCATGGTTTTTGTTTTTAATTGCAAGAGATTCATAAGAGGAAAAAAATTCTAAAAAGAATAATAAATGCATAATGGGAGGAAATATCAATGCATACATACTGTAAAAATCCATATATTCTAATAAGTTATAAGAAATTTGACTTATGGTCTTTCCACAAAGAAAATGGCATATTTTAATGAATGTTATTTTTCACGATTTAGTTTCTAATACAAAATTCCTTAAATTTCAAATGTTATAACATCTGTCCTCTAATTACTTACTGTTAAAAAGGGATGTCTAGTGTTCTTTAATACTCTGCTTTCAGTTAGCGTGTGTGCCACTTCATCCTACAAAAGAAAAAAAGCAAACCTTCAATATGTGTTTTGAGCACAGATAAGTTTCACTATTTCTCTAAAATCGGAAGAGGTTAAACCCAGAGATCGAAAAGGATTTTAAAAAGGCATGCTTCCTTTATCACTCAGCATTCTCTCCACCAAAATACAAAAAAAACTCAAATTAATTATTTAATTCAGATGGCTGTATGTTACAAGTTCATATAAATTCACTCATATCAATAACGACATAAAAATCAACCAGAAAATTATCAGGGACACACAAAATTTAATACTGAGCTTTTACTCTTGAAGGGAATGACTTATTAACTAATTTTTCAGCATGAGGTAATTTAACATCTCCATGTTTGTAATACATTTTATTCAGGGAGGATAAAAGGATGTATTTCACAATAAATATGCTAGAATTTATAACTCTCCCACTTTAAAAAAAATTAGAACAGAATACACATGCAATATTTAGTTGTAAATTACATATTTTAGAAATAGGAACAGAGTATTAAAATATATACCTTTCTGCTTATAACTTTTTAATACACTTATTTTCCAGAGACAAGTTCTTACTCTGTTGCCTAGGATGGAGTACAGTGGTACCATCATAGCTCACTATAACCTTGAACTCCTGGACTCAAGTATTCCTCCTGCCTCAGCCTCCTGAGTAGCTGGGACTACAGGTGTGAGGCACCGTACCCAGCCTAATGTGCTTCTTTATTTTTTAAAGATAGGGTCTTGCTATGTTGCCCAGGCTGACCTCAAACTCCTGTGGCTCAAGGAATCCTCCAGCTTCACAATCCCAAGTAACTGAGACTACAGGTTTGTTTGGTTGGTTGGTTTTTTGGTGGTGGTGGTGGTAGAGGTATAACACATATGTTTTGGTTTAATTTCAATAGTTTTTTGGAAACAGGTGGTGCTTGGTTACATGACTAAGTTCTTTAGTGGTGATTTCTGAGATTTTGGTGTAACCATCACCTGAGCACCACATTGTACCCAATGTAGAGTCTTTTATCCCTCACCCTGCTCCCATGCTTCCCCACAATTCCCCAAACTCCACTGTATCCTTCTTAGGCTTTTTCATCCTCATAGCTTAGTGCCAGAGACTACAGGTTTAATGTTTTTTAAAAAAAAAAGCTTGCAACTCTCCTACTGTAGGTGATCATTTTTAAATGTTGAATATATTTCAAACCAAAAATCAACTAAGAATTTTTTTCCCCAACTTGGCATAAATCTCATCTTGATATCAAAAGCAAACTAGTGTTTTCTTCAACACACGGAGAACTGGAGACAATGTTTCATATTTCAAAAGTAACACTATCTTAAAGAAGAAATGAAAGGAAGATAACTACCGAAACTAACACAGCATCTCTGTTCTTCACTTTTCGCAATATCCTAAACAAAGCCCTTGCTGAATCAATTTCTTAACCCTGTCAGCAAATCAAAATTAGATTATAAGAAAGACATGAAAAACAAAACATCAGGACATTGCATAATATTTGTTATTGTTATAAAAATGTTTTGCCTTAAACTCAAAAGATAAAGATAACTAGATTAATCAAAGGAGCTAAAATCCCACAACCATTCCTAGAGAGTCAGACCAATTGTGTCTGAAAAGGAAATGTAATTAACAACAAGTGAAGGAAAGCATGAACAGAAAATCATCTCAGTCTTATTTGTTCCATAGGAGCCAGTTTTAAGTGCTCAATTTGAAAGCCACTGTCATGTCATACTATAGTTCCTAAGTTAATTAGAATAATAGCAAACATTGTAAAAAAATAAAGCAGAAATGACATCAGAACTTACTGATTTCTTATTGATTTCCATATATACTGTGGCTAACATAATGGTTAGCATACAGCAGATACTTAATCAATGTCTATTGAACTGAACTGTGTATTACAGGAAAGAATTCCAAGATGTCAAGTGTGCTGGAGTTCATCCATCCATCCACTCACCCACCCACCGACTCCTTCAACACATATGCAATAAATATCTTCTGGGTACTCTTCTGCACATCAGAGACAGGACATTGAACCAATAGACAAAATTCTCTGCTCTCATGGAGTTTTACTTCAACATAGATGGTGATCAGTGTTAATGGGAAAAACCAGAGAAGGGGATACTACAGTTAATGAGCATCACAGAGGGAATATGAAATACATGATTAAGCATTACACAAGTGACTATTTGGTGATATACTGAACCAAATCCATTCACTAAAAAAAACCAAACTGCCAATGTGCAGTAACTAATTGCTAAGTATAGTGCTAGTATAAAGTAACTTAATAAAAAAGGTAAGATCCCATTGCTCATGGAGCTTATAGGCTAGTGGAAAACACAAACAAGTAAATTATGCAACTTAAATAATGACTCCTTCTGATAAGGGGTCTTAAGGAAAAAGTGGAGGTTATCCACTACTGTCAGTGGGGCTGTAGGGAACCAATGCTACTGGAAGAGTGTGAGTTGGGTACTGTGGTGCTGTGGGACATTCAGAAAGTGATGGGATGGGGGTGAAAATGTCTTTAAAAGTCTACTCATGTTCTTCTAAGAAGGACAACAAATACAAGAAGGATCAATTAGGAAAGTATTACAGTACCCCAAGACAGAAGTGAGGATGAGCTGGACTACTACAGTGGCAGCAGGAACAAAAAAAAAGGGACAGTTTTGAGATCTAAAGGTAACAATAATATAAAAGTTACATGCCTCCAACATGACAGTGAATCAAAGAAACATTTTTTATAGGCATTTCAAAAAGAGATTAACAGACGATAACACTTACCTGTTATGGTTTAAGATGTTAAGTGATCTGGGTCAATAAATTAGGAAAAGACTAAAGAAAGGTATGTCTGAAATTTGTTTGGAAGTAAAAAAGATATTCTCGTGCTTTGAAAAATTTCAGTGGGATATTACCTTCTATTTTGTTAAGACAGGCTCATCACACATAATAGTTATTTTTCTAAATCACTTAGTAAGTTTCATGAGGGAAGACTTTTTTACCCCCTAAATTTGTAATCTGACCACATCCAAGGAGCCAAGTAAAGATGTATAGAGGCAAAAGTGAAAACAGTATTTATTTGTTATGAGAATGGAGTCGCAATGAATACCACGTACATAGCAAAATGTATTTTCTAAGATATTTTATAGCTGATCAGATTAGAATTTCTTCTCATTAATGCATATTTAATGGTACTGTATTTCACATACTAATTAGTTTCTGCTATGAAGATAAGGTACACGCAAGCTAAAAAGTAAACACAGATGCCAATAATTTTTAATTACAGTTAAAAGCAACATGTCAAAACAAAAAGTTAAAAATAACAGTGGTATGTCTTTTAAAAATCCATTTGTTAATCATAATTACAAATGAAGAGTTCTAGAAATGCTTGGGTATACATTTTTTTCATGGAAAAGCTTTTGAAATACAAATTTACATACATTCATCCATGGTAAAATAGTAAATAATGAACTTCTAAATCTAATTTCTTTCATAGAAGCTTTAGGGGGAATAGGATTTTATTTCTTAAGGTAGAGGAATAGTTTTCCTTTTAATATTTATTTTCTCAATCCTCTCCAATTTATTATTCACCCTCTACTACAAATGATCTGAAGTTCTCCTTTCATTCGACCACTCAGTGTTTAAATTATTGAGGAAATGAAGTGTAGGAGATGACAGAGAGGGGGAAAAAGAAAATTTCTACCCTTAATTATTAAGAACACCACGAGTGTCATCTCCTTTAATCCCTGCACCAACTGATCTCACATCTAAGTTCAACATTAAAAGTCATTTCTACTTCACAAAACTGCCTCCCATCTTCAAATAACTTACTATGTACTTAACTACGTACTCTGCTCACATTATGTTCTCCATCTTGACCACAAATCTAAAGTGACTAGTTGAAATCAAGACATATTCTGTCTAAACCGTTTCCTTCATCCACCCAGAGCTATAAATGAGACCTAGAGGAAGACATCAATCAGGTGGGGGAAACGGGAGAAAAGAGGGTATAGAAGTGTTACCTTGGCACATGGTTTTTTTTATATATAATAGTTGTATACATTTTGGGGGTACATGTGTGGTTTATGAACATCCGGAATGTGTAATGATCAAATCAGGGTACCTTATATCCATCACCTCAAACTTTTACTTTTCTTTATGCTAGAGACATTCAAATTCTTCTCTTCCAGCTATTTTAAAATACACAGATTGTTAACTATAGTCACCATACTGAACTATCTCACACTAGATCTTATTACAACTATACTTTTGTACCTATTAATCAACTTCATTCCCCCATCCCCCTATCATTCCCAGTCTCTAAGAACAACCAGTCTACTATCTTGACACAATCCCATTTTATAGCTCCCACATTAGAGCAACAATGTGCAGTATTTGTCTTTCTGTGCCTGGCTTATTTCACTTAACATAATGGCTTCC
Source organism: Plecturocebus donacophilus (assembly GCA_004027715.1). Taxonomy (NCBI): domain Eukaryota; kingdom Metazoa; phylum Chordata; class Mammalia; order Primates; family Pitheciidae; genus Plecturocebus; species Plecturocebus donacophilus. The sequence goes on from PVKP010015097.1 coordinate 25,540, forward strand.
ATTTCCATCCATGTTGCTGCAAATGACATGAGTTCATTGTTTTTTATAGCTAAGTAATATTCTACTGTGTATGTGTATCACAATTATCCTTTCATTCATTGATGGGCACCTAGGTTGATAACATATTTTGGCTGTTACGAATAGCGCTGCAATAAACCTAAGGGTGTAGATGTCTCTTCGATATGATGATTTCCTTTCTTTTGGATATATATGGTAGCTCTATTTTCAGTTTTTGAGAAACTTTCATATGGTTTTCTATAGTGGCTATACTGATTTATATTCCCACCAATAGCACAGGAGAGTTCCCTTTAGCATTTTATTTTATTTTATTTTATTTATTTTATTTTATTTTATTTTATTTTATTTTATTTTTTTATTTTATTTTATTTTATTTTATTTTACAAAAGTCATTGTAACTGGGGTGAGTTGGTGATATGGTCAGGCCCCCACCCAAGTCTGATCTTGAATTGCAATCCCCATAATCCCCACATATCAAGGGAGAGAACTGATGGGAGGTAATTGGACTGGGGATAGGGGACAGTGTCCTCCATGCTAGTCTTATGAAAATGAGTGGATTCTCACAAGATCTGGTGGTTTTGTAAGTTTTCTGACAGTTCCTCCTTCACACACTCGCTCTCTCTTCACCTGACACCACATAAGACGTGCCTCTCCCCTTACACTGTGACTGCAAGTTTCCTGAGGCCTCCCAAGCCATACAGAACTGTGAGTCAATTAAATTTCTTTTCTTTATAAATTACCCAGTCTTGGGCAGTTCTTTATAGCACTATGCGAATAGACTAACACAGATGATATCACATTGTGGTTTTGATTTGCATTCCTCTGATGATTAGTGATATGACATACTTTTACAAATTAAACTACAATGATTATCAGTGATTATTACTTACTTCTCCACTGTCTCAACAAGCCATAAGTTAGCAATCTATATTTTTTTTTCCCCCTGCCAGAGGAGAGATGTGCCAAGCTCTAAATCTGGAGTTCTAACTTTTGTTTCTTGAAAATTTGAGCACTGGCCCAGATGATGAGTTTTAATACGTCTTCCATTCTCCATCTGTCAGACTGTCTTCTCACTGTTCCTTGATTTCTAGTTCCTCTTTTGAAGATTTTTCACCTCGATGGAGAAGATGAAAGCACCACTGTTCTCTGTTAACTACAAACATTATAGCACCCTTCTCAAGTATTGTGTTTGATACTTTGTTCATGCTGCTGTTCCAAATATTCCCTCGATGGAGGGCTACGTGAACTCCTTTGACTTCCATTATGATATAATCACTCTGGACTCCAGTCTTTCTTCTGCCTCTCTCATTCACAGTATTGGGACAAGCTCATCTCTACCCTCTTAACTCTGTATTTCAAATCTAAAGATAAATATTACATAAACATATTGACTATCATCACTGGAATCCCTCTCCAATCTCAGCTGAATCTCCAGAGGCCTCTTTCATCCATTGCTACTTAGGTCACTCTTCAATTTCTCAGGACGGTTGTTTCAAATCTTTCCTAGGCCTTCTTCCTTGCCTGTTAGATATACTTAAACGTACACACTAAACCTTACCTAGTCAAGCTACTAAGCTAAGTCTAGAACCCAGGTCTGTGCTGACTTCCAAGCACAGGAGCTTTTCATTTGTCTCTCTTTATCTCAACCTCACTCCTTCACATGTTTAAAATGCCTTCTTACTTCCTACTCAGAAGAGAAGACATGAACGTAACAGGTTTGATCACTCCTTCCTCCTGAAAACATGTTCTTCTCTTGGGTCCCAGGACATCCTAATCTCTTCATTTTCGTCCTCTTCAGTGACTGCCTTTCCTCAGTGTCATTTGCTGCTTCCTTTTCTCTGAAACCCTTATTCTGTAAGCATCTCCAGGACTCAGTCCTCAGAGTTTTCTTCACTGGGTACACTCCTTCCTTTGGTGAACTCATTCAGACTATGGCTCTAACACAGGCTACATGCTGACAGACTTCCAAATTTGCACCTCAAATCTGGACTTCTTTCCTAAACTCAAGAAAAGCCTGTTTGGCATGGATGTATGATCAATGACATAAACTGGAGTATCTAACAAAAACTGCAAATTTGACATGTCCAAAACCTAATTCCAAATCTCCCTTAAAAAAGTTTCTCCTGCAATCAACTTCACTGTGGTAAATGGCAACACCAGCCTTTCAGTTGCTTAGGCCAAACATCTTAACAATGATTTCCAATTCCTTTTTTTTTTTCCCCCACTCATACTCTATATTCAATCTGTCAGGCAATCCTGCTGGCTCTTCATCAAAATACATCAAGGTCTCATTATCACCACCACCTCCAATGCTACTACGCTAGTACAAGCTACTATCATCAATTATCTAGATTACTGCTGCAATTAGCAAACTATCTGCTTCCAATCCACAGTCTATTGTCAACACTGCAGTCAAAGTGATACTGAAAACTAGACTGTTTAACTACACAGGGTAAAAATTTCCGAAAGCTTCCCACTTCATTCCCAGGAAAAGCCAATATCCTTACAATCCTACACCATTCCTGTTCCACACCACCCATGCTGGACTCCTGGCTATTCAAAGAATGTGTTAGAATGTGCTTAGTAAATAAACTTCCTCAGGGTCTTCTCAATTGCTATTTCCTCTTGCTGGAACATCCTTCTGTCAAAATATCTAAAGGACTTGCTTCCTGATCTCCTCCAAATGCTTGCTGAAATTTCACCTTTCAGTGATGCCTTCCATAATCATTCTATCTAAAAACCACATTAAGTACCCAAATCATTATCATCATTATTATTATTTCCCTACTCCAGTTTTCTCTGTAGTATGGATTAGTTTCTTACATACTGTATGATTATTTGTATTATTTATTATCTAATTCCTGACTTGAATATAATTTCCCAAAGGAGAGGAGTTTGTCAGTTTTATTCATTCGCATGGTCCCAGTGCCTAGAGCAGTACTTAGCAAAAAATTAGGTGTTCAACATATATTTATTGAAATAACGAGTGAATGAACTAGTAAATAATAATCTTGGCACATGCTGCTGAAGAATAGAAGCTACATGAACTGCATGAAGTAACTCCAGAACATAAATCAATGAAATCAAACTTCCAATAGAACAATGACAGTTGCTGAAGGTACAGCAGATCAAACCATTATCTGACCCCTACAGTAAACCACAATCATTGATGCAATGTTTAATATAGAGGTTTAAAAGAATCTGATAGAACAGATCAAAGTAGTTGGTTGATCATGTTAAGAGACTGTGGTTAAGGTCTACCAGTAATAGCTTAAGAGTCCAAGGAAAAAGATGCCAGTAATCAAGCAAACACATTGGGTAATTATTTTAATGTATTTACGTGCAAAAAAGGGAACTCATCAGGCCTGGGTTACCCCAAATCTACACATTCCAAAAAAAAAAGTCAGTCTTCAGAACTGGCCCTTGGCCAGCTCCTGGGAAATGAATTCTGGGCCTTTGAAATATTCTGCCTGCTAAGAGTATTTCTGTATGCTGGAGATCTTGGGCCATGTGGTATCAGTTTGACTAGATAGTTTATGCTAACAGCAGGATGCATGATGCATACTTTGTGCCTGATTTTGCTCTGAGAGGTTGGAATCCAAACATCTTAGGACAGTCAAGCAGGAGACTGACTTCCCACAAAAACTCTAGACACCAAGGCTCAGGTAAGCTGCTTCAGTTAAGAAACTGGGAGAATTAAGTGCATCTGTGATAATCAACCTTAGGTGTCAACTTGATTGGATTAAGAAATACCTAGAGAACTTTTAAAGCATTACTAATAGCTATGTCTGTGTCTGTGTTTCTAGAGGAGACTGGCAAGTGAATTGATGGACTAAGTGGGGAATACCAACCTACAATGTGAGCAGACACTATCCACTCAGCTAGGAGACCAAACAGGACAAAAAAGGTAAAGAAAAGGTACTTTCCTGGAACTGGGACACTCTTCTTCTCCTGTTCTTGGAATTTGTAAGTCTAGGCTCTCTAACATTTAGATTCCAGGATTTATATCAGCACTCCCACCCCTAGTTTCCCAACAAAACTCAGGTTCTTGGGCCTTTAGCCTTAGACTGAGAATCACACCATCAGCTTCCCAAGTTCTGAGGTTTTTGGACTTGGACCGAGACACATTACCAGCATCCCAAGATCTCCAGCTTTCAGATGGCCTGTCTTGGGAATTTCCAGCCTCCATAATCACATGAACCAATTTCCCAGTGAATCCTCTTCTCATCTGTCTACATATGTATTCAACTGGTTCTGTCTCTCTGTAGACCCTTGACTTCATTATATCATCCATGTGACTCCACTAGAAGAAGATCCGTTAAAGCTTACACTTGGTTTCTCCAGGATTTTGCTCCATGTGGTTTTCCCTTTGTTGATTTTAATCTATTCCTTTTCAATATAATAAACAATAACCATGAATCTTTTCTGAGTCTTGTGAGTCATGAATCACTGAGCCTGAGAGTGATCTTAGGGACCCCTGACACAGTTGGCATCATAAATAGGACTCATTAAAACATGGTAAAAACACTGCTTGGAAAAAAGAAGGATGACAGGGCAGACAATGAGAAACCTCTGATGCCTAAATGGGTACAGTCACCAATGGCATGAGATGGCATCTCTACTGTGCTAAGTTACTACATATACAAGTTGCCAGTGGAATTTAGAAATAACAGACTAAAATCTCAAGGAATTATATCACTGGATACAAAAAGAGATGCAAAATGATGAGAAACAAGCTAAATAACCAACAAGCTAAATAAACAACCCATTGGAAACTCGTATTTTTTCGCCACATGTAAGATTTTCCTTCCAATTTGCCTTGCATTTCAAAGGAAATTATAAAATGTATCCACTTGATTTTTTTAAGACAAAAATTTAAGTATAAAACATGATAAATTTCCAGGTTAAAACTGGGCTAACTGCTTGGAATAAAAAAACTCTCAAATCACCATATTCCACTTCAACACCAAGAATAACCTTCTAATCAACTATACTGTAATAGCAGGATAGCACTGAGACTTGAGTAAACAGGAAAACTGAAGAACTCTTCCAGCTCCAGACTGCGAACATTTTTATGCCTTCTTATACTGGTGAACAGCAACCACAACACCAAAAGTCATAAGCGTTTCACCATCCTTAGTTTCTCTTATAAAATGTTGCTCTGTCACCCCATTTCTGTATATGAATGAGTTTATCTCTATCCAGACTAACAAACTTGCAGTTTCTGTCATCTGTAGTAGTTTCATCAAACTCTTCTCCCACATGGAAACTAACCTCTGTGTTCCTGATCACCACCTTCTGTCTCCTTCCTGATAATTACTGTTGGTCTGTTCACATTTCCCACCTGCCCAGTGACAAAGCCCATGCCTAGAGTCCTCATATACTCATCAAAGTTCTGTTGGTCAGCTTCCAGGTATTACACAAAGCCCCCTCTATCCTTGCCCTTTGCCCACTTTAGAGGCAGAAGTAAGGATCTTTTGGTCTTATTGCCACGGGAGTCATTTTCGTTTGTTGTTGTTGCTTTGTTTTTTTTTTTGGAGACAGTCTCGCTCTGTCTCCCAGGCTGGAGTGCTGTGGCATGATCTCGGATCACTGCAACCTCTGCTTCCCGGGTTCCAGTGATTCTCCTGCCTGAGCCCCTCCAGTAGCTGGGATTATTACACCACCACCACCAAGCCCAGCTAACTTTTTGTATTTTTAGTAGAGACAGGGTTTCATCACGTTGGCCAGACTGGTCTCAAACTCCTGGCCTCAGGTGATCCACCTGTCTCAACCTCCCAATGTGCTGGATTACAAATGTGAGTCACTGCACCTGGCCCAGTCTGTTGTATTTTAAAACAGCTAAAATGAAAGTAAAAGAGAGTGTTAAGGAAATTCAGATGCTCAAAAAGCTCAGATTTGGGTTAGTCTGAGCTATGGCTGTTAGCCTCCAGGATGCAACCCAATGGAAAATTATGCTGAAAAAAAAAAAAAACAGACAGCATTTCTATGGCCTTTGGCCACCAAGAACAGTCCAAACGGTAGGCGAAAAAAACCAAGATACTACTGGAAGCAGGGGTTATGTGTGAAGGAGGTATCTCACCTTGTGAATTGGTATTCAATGGGTTCCTGAAAAACACTGAAGAAAACATATTGTGAGAGTGACTAACTTGGGGGCAATATCTTCAATTAAGAATATTGCAGAAACAAGAAGTCGGCTTGGGTTGATGCAGGAGCCACAGCTTATTACTGAAAAATCATAGATAGCTGTACATGATCCAAACACACAAGACATTGCTCCTAAAGGGACAGCTAGTCTGGTGGACTGGGTAAAAGCCATTGTAAAATTTGTTTACCCTGAAAAGGGAAATGCTCCTTCCCCTCCTTTAAATGCCAAGTAGCACTCCATAGATGACATAGCTGATAAGCTGCATATGCAAACCATGCTGGATTAACTTCATGGTCATCAGGATGTTTATTCATCCTTAATATGCCCTTTAGATTATGGTAAATACTGTGACTAAAGGGGTGCCTCTGTACAGGCATCTGATAAAACTGCTGCAAAATCTATCAATGGTCCAAGAAATGTGCCAGGTTTTGTTGTCTCAGCTTCTTCCTATGTATCTCACAGATGCTAAGAAAATAAGACTGAATCATAACTGAATGGGTAAAGGCAAAACAGACAGTCAACGAAGTCCGAAGCAGGATGAAGTTTTAAATGGTTACTAAGAGATAAATCAAATGGACATTGATGGAGCTAACACAAAGGTCTTAATGCCGCACTAACAGAGGTTAGGGTTACCAATTCAAGCTCATCTTAGTCCCCCAACACTGAAGGGCCCTAAACAAACACACTCTAGGTGTCCTAACTTCAAGGAATTCACCAAGCTGGGAGGCAAAAATGACAGTGAAGAACCTCAGTTCAAATCATGAGAGGTGATGGGTTACCAAATTAATCAGGGTGAGGACTGAGAAGGAACCAGGGTTTTTTAACTAATCTCCAAGTAGGGACTGAAGGCTAAATGCACACCTGTGGGTACAACAGAAGGTAAAAAAGAAACCTTCCAGGGGTTGTTGACATAGAATTCAGTGTCTGTGATTCCAAAACCCATGGGTAAAGTCCTAGAAGGGGCAATAATTACATGGACAGGATATAGGGATTAAATGGTTGACATTAATATGTTTGAATGAACCATGTGAAGTAGTTGCATCCACATTACCTGAATATGTTTTGGGGAAGGATATTATGTCTGACCAGGAAAACTTCAGCTACTACACTGCAAAAAGCTTGTTAGTTTTCCCTTCAGTCAGAACATGCTAAATGAGAATCTATGGAACTTCCCCAGCTCGCCTAGGTTGTTAATTTGAAACAGCATCACGGTGAACCAAAAGAGATTTATCATATGAATTAATGACATATTAGACACTGGAGTGCTGTTACCAACAAATTCTCTGTGTCCTGCATGAAAAAGGTGAATGAATTATGAAAACTAACAGCAGATAATCGAGTCTTGAATAACACGTATCACCTACAGCATCAGCAGTCTTTGAGATGGCTTCAAAAGTCCTCAAAATAAAACAGGCTAAAAGAGACATATTCAGCCAGACTTTCAATTAAAAAGAGACAGAGAGACAGAGAGACAGACAGAGAGAGAGAGAGAGAGAGAGACAGAGAGAGAGAGAGAGAGAGAGAGAGAGACTGACTGACTGACTCAGCGATCTTGCAAATGCTTTTTTTCAGTCCCAATCTCAGGAAAAAACTTGAAGGCACTTTGCCTTCAAGTGGGAATGATCCCAGTTTAAACTTACTACACTGTTACAGGTTTATCTGAATTTATCAGCTTACCATTATAATTTGTTTAGAAGGGATTTTGACTTGATACAGGTCCAGATACAATAATATACTACACTGATGATACTATGACAGTATCAGAAACCTATGAACAAGCTACGGCTGAATTGAAAATAGTGCTGGCACACATGAATACCACGGGCTAGGGGATAAATCTAGCAAATACCCAAGGGTCTAACCAAACTGTTAAATTCTTATGAATAACCTGGGCAGGAGCCACCCATAACATTCTACAGGCAACTAAAATTAAATTGCTGTTATTACATAACCATGAAAGTAAACAAGAAGCATTCACTGTACCTGGTTTGTTTGGGTTTTACAGAAGAAAAATTCTGTACTGGGGACTAGTGTTAAATCCAATCCATAAAACTACCTGAAAGGACACACATGAGTGGAGACCTAAACAACAGCAGGCTATTATTTAAGTTGCAGCAGCTCAATTAAAGCCTTTGGGTCCTTATGATCCATACTCAGATAAGATTTTAGAAGTGTCTGCAACTCATACTTAAACAGACTGGAGCTTACTGCAAAAAGTCCATGAATGCTGTTGAGCAGCAACTACTGGGATCATGGACCAGACCAGAAAGTACAGAACACATCATTAGAGAGAGGATTTGCTACTGGGCATTAACTTAAACTGTTTTTATGACTAAAGGACATAACATAATCCTAAAACCTAAAATACCATGTCTTGGGTAATGTCAGAGAAACACTCCAACGAGTACCCAGAAGAGTTCCCTAACAAAATGAAAGTGGCTTAACAGGAATGTACTGAGGAAGAAGACACCATATTCAATAGAAGAAAACCCTTTTTTTTTTTTGAGACAGGGGTCTCACTTTGTGTCCCCCAGGCTGAGTACAGTGGGGTAATCGCAACTCACTGCAGGCTCGACCTCCCAGACTCAAGCAATCCTGCATCTCAGCCAACTAAGTAGCTGGGACTACCAGGTACATGCCACTGCATCTGGCTAAGTTTTATTTTTTTGTAGAGATGGGATCTCGCTATGTTATCCAGGCTGATTTTGAACTCCTGGACTCAAGTGATTCTTCTGCCTCAGCCTCCCTAAGTGTTGAGAATACAGCCATGAGTCACTATGCTCAGCCTTCTCTTTTCTTCCAGACCAACTCTGGAACCATCTGACAAGCTATCAGATCCTATTGCCACATCCTACTTTTCAAATGTTAGTGTCTTAAAAAGAGCTCTCACTGACCACCAAAATGTGGCTTGTTTTACAGATCGATGGCAGTTCAAAGGTGATCAGCCAGCCTCCTGTTTAGAAGGCTGTCACACCGTGCTCACTTCGGCAGCACATATACTAAAATCGGAATGATACTGAGAAGATTAGCATGGCCCCTGCGCAAGGATGACATGCAAATTCGTGAAGTGATCCATATTAAAAAAAAAAAAAAAAAAAAAAGGCTATCATATAATGACTGACTGATATGAAACTGACTGAAAACGTTAAGAACAAATCAGCTCAAGGGGCTCAACTGTACACTGTTTTCCTTGCAATGATGAAAGAAATAAACAAACATAAAAGCCATGATGTGTGGATGTACACCCATGAATGGGCTAGGGCCATTTGCCTGGTCATATGGTTAGGATGAGAGGCATTAAAAATCTAGATTAATAAAAGGATGTGCCAGGCATGATGGTTCACGCCTGTAATCCCAGCACCTTGGGAGGCGGAGGCAGGTGGATCACCTGAGGTCAGGAGTTCGAGACCAGTCTGATCAACATGGTGAAATCCCATCTCTACTAAATAAAAAAAGTTAGCCAGGTATGGTGGCACATACCTGTTATCCCAGCTACTTGAGAGGCTGAGGCAGGAGAATCTCTTGAACCTGGGAGAAAGAGGTTGCAGTGAGCTGAGATTGCACCATTGCACTCCAGCCTGAGCAACAAGAGTGAAACTCCATCTCAAAAAAATAAAGAAATAATAAATGGATTATTAATGAGGCAATGGCTCTATGAGAATCATTATGAGAATTTAAGGGGTGCATTAAAGTAGAACATGTTGATGCTCATCAAAAGAACTTTCTTTAGGATCAGGAGATGAATGGAACCAGCAAGTGGATATCCCAGCATGCTTGTTTGTGTGGCTATCTGGATCCCCAAAATGAGCAGATATGGGAGACATGCAGCAATGCAGATGTGGGCTGACAACTGATGTATGCTTCTTGTACCCTCTGATGCACAAAATTCCAGTAAGAGCCATCCTGTCTGCCAGAAGGGAGAAAGAGACTGCAGATGACTATGGTGTATATTCCCCAGAAAAAAGTCCCCCCACTCCCATACACAGTTAGCAAGTACACTACACTACTGCCATTACCTCTAGGAGGCTATAAATGGTCATTCTTAGAAATAGACATTTACACTGGATTGAGCTTTGCATACCCAATGGGAGATACAAAAGTTCAAAACATTGTAAGATGACTGGAACAGAAGATATTGCACCCCCACCAGGTTACACATCATCAGATCAAAAAATGTACTTTATAGCCCATAGTATCCAAAAACAAGCAAAGAGGCTGTCATATCAAATAGACCTATCATGTTAGATATCATCCTTGGAGTAACAGCCTGATAGAGAACAGGAATGGAAACAGAAACATTTGTCTAAACAAATGTATGCTTCACAAATGTATGCTCACACTTGACCTGAGCATGGGGAAGTGGGCGTGGAGGAGCACGATGTTATCACTATACAATTCTTAGTTACATCACCTCAACTTTCCTTTTTCCTACATAATGCAGTGGCCTTGGGAGCAGGAAGACAACTGTGGATGCCCAAAGTAGGAATGATCCCTAAGCAAAAAACTCTAATTAGACTTTTAAACCATTATTCCATAATTCCTAAGGGCCTAATGAGAGGGACTGTGCCTTCATCCTGTGTGGAGCTGACTGGGAATGCAGCTGCACTGCCTAGTAGTCAGAGGAATCCGCTAGCTCTGTAACCACGTAACTCAACCCTGAAAGAATATGAAAAAACTAAGGAAAAGGCACTTAGTAGACTACTACTGCTGCAGGCACTCTGGTTTAGATATCCCTTCCAAACGTGGAAAAGTTCACATTCTGGGTACCTGACTGTATTCATTTCCTGTGGCCTGTATAACAAAATACCATCAAAACTTGACGGCTTAAAACAACAAAAATTTGCAGTAGTTCACGCCTGTAATCCCAGCACTTTGGGAGGCCTAGGTGGGCAGATCACCTGAGGTCGGGAGTTCGAGACCAGCCTGACCAACATGGAGAAACCCTGTCTCTACTAAAAATACAAATTTAGCCAGGAATGGTGGCCCATCCCTGTAATCTCACCTACTTGGGAGGCTAAGGCAAGAGAATCGCTTGAACCCAGGAGGTTATGGTGAGCAGAGATCGCACCATTGTACTCCAGCCTGGACAACAAGAGTGAAACTCTGCCTCAAAAAAAAAAATTTCTCATAGTTCTGGAGCCCAGAAGTACAAAATCAAGACTGGCAGAGACATGATCCTTCCAGAGGTTCTGAAGAATACATGCCTTTCTCCTAATTTCTGGAAGCTGCTGGTAGTCTTTGGCATTCCTTGGTTTGAAGCCACATTAGTCCAACTTCTGCCACCTTTATATCACCTTCTCCTCTGTGTAGGTGAAATCTCTGTCCATCTCACTCCAGTAAGAATGCCTTCTCATTAGATTTAGGTCCCTCTCAGATAATCAAGGATGATCTACTAAGATTCTTAATTATATCTGCATAACTATATATGCATATACTCTTTTTCCAAATAAAGCAAGAGTAACAGGTTTCAGGGAATAGGATGTGAACATATTTTGGGGGCCCCCATTCAACCCACTACAGCTCATCTCATCCCAACATTCACCCCATCCCAATATCCCCAAAAGTCTCACCAACACAGTATCAACTCTAAGTCCAAAAATCTCATTTAAATATCATCAGCTTCAAAGTCCCAAGTGTTAGAGATTCTGTATATAATCCATCCTGGGACTAAACTCCTCTCCATCTATGGACCTCTCACACTAGAAAACGAGTTATCTGCTTCCAAAATACAATGGTAGGAAAGGCCTAGGATAGATATTCCCAGTCAGAAAGGAAGAAAGGGAAGAAAGAAAGGGCTAACTGATTCCAAGCAAGTTCTAAACCAAGCAGGGGAAATTCTATTAGATTTCAAGGTCTGTAACTAATCCTCAGTAATTTGTATTTCTGTTCTATAGGCCCATGATGGCTCCATCAACCTCTGCCTTTGCAGCCTGATGGCTCCATCACCTTCTGTCTCTGGCCTCCAATTCATTCTTGCATTTTTTTTAAAAACTATAACATGATTTCAGCTGATGTCTATCAACTATACCATTTCTTTTACACTGGCAAGGTTTACAACATTTTAAGTCTGTTCTATAACTATACTTAAGTCTTTGGTGCTTTATCTATTGATAAATTCTAAAGACTGAACACCAATTTGGTGTTTGTGATGGTATAAGTAAATGAGTATTATTCATGGGACAACCAAATAGTATGGTCAGACCTGTAATGAAGGAAAGGTTACTCTACATCAATAAACCCGAGCTTCTCAAGAAACTATGTTTCATGTCTCAACCAAATAGCCTTTTTTTTTTTTTTTTTTAATACAGGCATACCTTGAAGACACTTCAGGTTTTGTTCCAAACCACTGCAACCAAGAGAGTACTGGAATAAAATGAGTCACACTAACTTTGTGGTGTCCCAGTGCACACACAAGTTATGTTTACACTATACTGTAAGTGTGTAACAGCATTATTTCTAAAGAAATGTACATACCTTAATTTAAAAATACTTGATTGCCAAAAGAGGCTAAGGGTCATCCGAGCCTTCAGCAAGTTATCTTTTTGCTGGCAGAAGGTCTTGTACTGATGTTGCTGGCTGCTGAGCGATCAGGGTGGCAGTTGCAAAAGTTGAAAGTGGCTGTGGCAGTTTCTTTTTTGTTTCTGAGATGGAGTCTTGCTCTGTCACCCAAGCTGGAGTGCAATGGCAGGATCTCGACATTCCAGCAATTCTCCTGCCTCAGCCTCCCAAGTAGCTGGGATCACAGGTGCCCACCAACAGGCCCAGCTAATTTTTATATTTTTAGTAGAGACTGGATTTCGCCATGTTGGCCAGGCTGGTCTCAAACTGCAGATCTCAAGTGATGTCCCTGCCTTGGCCTTCCAAAGTGCTGGGATTACAGGCATGAATGAGCCACGATGCCTGGCATGGCAATTTCTTAAAATGAAAAAACAATGAAGTTTGCCATATTGACTTTTTCTTCCATGAAAGGTTTCTCTTTCACATGCCATGCTGCTTACCCACAGCACAACTTTCTTCCACAATTGGAGTAAATCTTTTCACAACCTGCCACTGCTTTATCAACCAAGCTTATGTAATAGTCTGAATACTTTGCTGTTATTTCAGCAATGTTCATGGTATCTTCTCAAAGACTAGATTCTATCTCAAGAAACCAGTTTCTTTGCTCATCCATAAGAAGCAACTCCTCATTTGCTCATGTTTTATCATGAAGTTGATAAAATTCAGTCCCATCTTCAGGCTTCACCACTAATTCTAGTTCTCTTACTATTTCTAACACATCTGCACTCACTTCTTCCACTGGAGTCCTGAACCCCTCAAACTCATCCATGAAGAATGGAATCAACCTCTTACAAACCCCTATTAATGCTGATATTCTTATTCTTTCCATGAAGTCTGAATGTTTTTCAAGGCATCTAGGAATGGTGACTCTTTCCCAGAAGGTTTTCAATTAACTTTCCCCAGATCTATCAGCAGAGGAATTAATACCTATGGCAGCTATAACCTTACAAAATATATTTCTTAAATTATAAGACTTGAAAGTTAAAATAATGAGCTGTAGAACTGACGTTGGATTGGCAGGCATGAAAACAACATTCATCTCCTTGCGTATCTCCATCAGAGCTTTTGTGTATCTGGTGCATTGTCAATGAGCAATAATGTTTAAAAAGGAATCCTTTTTTCTGAGCAGGTCTCCACAATCGGCCTAAAATATTCAGTAGACCATTCTGTAAGCAGATGTGCTGTCATCCAAGCTTTGCTGCTCCACTGATAGAGCACAGGCAGGGTAGAGTTACCATAATTCTTAAGGGCCCTAGGTTTTTGAAATGGTAAAGGAGCACTGGCTTCAACTTAGTAGTAGCATTAGCCACTACCAAGAAAGTCAATCTGCCCTTGGAAGCTTTAAAACCAGGCAATGACTTCTCCTTTTTGGCTAGTCATATGCAGAAAGCTGAAACTGAACCCCCTTCCTTACACCTTGTACGAAAGTTAACTCAAGATGGATAAAAGATTTAAACATAAGACCCAACACCATAAAAACTCTAGAAGAAAGCCCAGGCAAATATCATTCAGGAAATAAGCATGAGCAAGGACTTCATGACTAAAACACCAAAAGCAATGGCAACAAAAGCCAAAATAGACAAATGGGATCTAATTAAACTTAAGAGCTTCTGCACAGCAAAACAAACTATCATTAGAGTGAACCGGCAACCAACAGAATGGGAAAAAATTTTTGCGACTCACCCATCTGACAAAGGGCTAATATCCAGAATCTACAAAGAACTTAAACAAATTTACAAGAAAAACATCAAAAAGTGGGTGAAGGCTATGAACAGACACTTTTCAAAAGGGGACATTTATGCAGCCAACAAATATATGAAAAAATGCTCATCATCACTGGTCATTAGAAATATGCAAATCAAAACCACAGTGAGATACCATCTCAAGCAAGTTAGAATGGCGATCATTAAAAAATCTGAAGACAACAGATGCTGGAGAGGATGTGAAGAAATAGGAACACTTCTACACTGTCGGTGGGAGTGTAAATTAGTTCAACCATTGTAGAAGACAGTGTGACGATTCCTCAAGGATCTAGAAATAGAAATACCATTTGACCCAGCAATCTCATTACTGGGTATATACCCAAAGGATCATAAATCGTTCTATTATAAAGACATAAGCACATGTATGTTCACTGTGGCACTGTTTACAATAGCAAAGACCTGGAACCAACCCAAATGTCCATCAATGATAGACTGGAAAAAAAAATGTGGCACATATATACCATGGAACCATATGTAGCCATAAAAAAGGAGGAGTTCATGTCCTTTGCAGGGACATGGATGAATCTGGAAACCATCATTCTCAGCAAACTGACACAAGAACAGAAAACCAAACACCGCATATTCTCACTCATAAGTGGGTGTCAAACAATGAGAATGCATGGACATAGGGAGGGGAACATTACACAACGAGGCCTGTTGGCAGGTGGGAGAGCTAGGGGAGGGATAGCAGGGAGTTGGGTGATTGGAGAGGAATAACATTAGAAAAAATACCTAATGTAGATGACGGGGGATGGATATAGCAAACCACCACGGCATGTGTGTACCTATGTAACAATCCTGCACGAGCTGTACATGTACCCCAGAACTTAAAGTATAATAATAAAATAAATAAAAAATAAATAAATAAAACATTTGCTTTAAGTAAAGAAAGAAAGAAAGAAAGTGGAAAAAAAAAAGTCCTAGGTGGCATCTTCTTCCAAAGGAAGGCTGTTTCATCTACAAGGAAAATCTGTGGTTTCATGTAGTCACCTTCACCAATTATTTAGCTAGATCTCTGGATAACTTGTTGTAGCTTCTGTATCATCACCTGTGGTTTCACATTGCACTTTTAGGATATAAAGATCATGTCTTTTCTGAAACCTCACACACCAACCTCTCTTTGATTCCAGCTGTTCTTCTGTAGCTTCCTTACCTCTCTCACCCTTCACAGAATGGAGAGAGTTAAGGCCTTGTTCTGGATTAGACTTTGGCTTATGGGAATGTTGCAGGTGGTTTGACCTTCTATCAAGACCACTTGAACTTTTTCCATAACGGCAATGAGTCTGTTTTGCTGGCTTATCATCAAATACAAGGGAAACCCAAATAAGATTATCGAAGATTTCTCATCAGAAATATTGAAGGCCAGAAGGCAATAGGTTTATACATTCAAAGTGCTGAAGGAAAAAAAATCAAGCAAGAATCCCACAAAACTACCCTTCAAAAATGAGGCAGAGATTAAGACACTCCTATGTAAACAGAAACTGAGGGAGTTCACTAGCACTGGACCCGTCATACAAGAAAAGAGGCCCGGGCACGGCGGCTCACGCCTATAATCCCAGCACTCCAGGAGGCCGAGGCAGGAGGATCATGAGGTCAGGAGTCTGAGACCAGCCTGACCAACATGGTGAAACTCTGTCTCTACTAAAAGTACAAAAATCAGCTGGCCATGGGGGTGCACGCCTGTAATTCCAGCTACTAGGAAGGCTGAGGCAAGAGAATCCCTTGAACCCAGGAGGCAGAGGTTGCAGTGAGTTGAGATCACATCCCTGGACTCCAGCCTGGGCAACAGAGCAAGATCCCGTTTAAAACAAACAAACAAACAAAACTATAGAGAGTCCCTGTCCCTTCAGGTTTAAATATAAGGACACCAGACAGTAACTTAAGGCCACATGAAGAAATAAAGAGCTCTGGTTAAGGTAAATACATAAAAAATTATGAAAGCTAGTATTATTGTAAGTTTGTGTTATAATCCCACTTTTTGTTTTCTACATAATTAAAGAGACTCATGCATTAAAAAATTAGTAGTCTCTGTTTTTGGACACACAGTGCATAAAGATGGAATTTAAAGATCCCAACAACTGAAAGGAGTGAGAACAGAGTGGTAAAGAAGTAGAGTTTTTGAAGGTTATTAAAGTTAAGGTGGTATAAATTCAAATTAGAGTACTATAACTTCAGGATATTAAATATAATCTATACAAAGAAAATAGCTAGTGAATATACACAACAGAAAATGAGAATTAAACTGTTTCACTCAAAAATCATACACACACAAAAGAAGGCATTAATATAGAAAAGAAGGGACAAAAAAAGCAATGAGGTATATAGAAAATAAACAGCCAAAGGATAGAAATAAGTCCTTACCAGGACTCACTTTAAACGTAAATGGATTATACTTTAAATGTAAATGGATGAAACTCTCCAATCAAAAGAAAGAGATTGGGAAAGTCGATTAAACAAACAAAAAGCATGATCCAACTCCACGCTGTCTCCAAAAGCTATAAACAGGGTAAAAGTGAAAGAGAAAAAAAAATATTCCATGAAACTATAGCAGTTCCCCTTATCAATGGAAGATATGTTTCAAGACCCCAGTAGATGCCTAAAACCATGGATAGTATCAAACTCTATACAGTTATTCCTTGATATCCGTGGGGGATTTGTTTCAAAATCCCCCTGCAGATAACAAAATCCACAGATGCTCAAGTCCCTTATATAAAATAGCACAGTCTTTGCATATAATCTATGTATATCTTCCCATATACTTTAAATCATCTCTAGGTTAGTCATAATGTCTAATATAATGTACATGTTATGTAAATAGCTGTCATATTGCATTGGTTTTTGAATTTTTAATTTTATTGCTGCATTATTTATTATTATTATTTTTGAGTATTTTAAATCCCTATTGGTTGAATCCATGGATGTGGAATACAGAGAGCCAACTGCATATACTGTGTGTTTTTATCACACTAGATATGATAAAGTTTAATTTGTAAATTAGGCACATCCTTTATATATGGATACTAAAAGTAGATTAACAACTACTATTAAAAGTAAATTAATAATAAAATATAAAAATTGTAACAATATATTGCGATAAAAGTTATCGTGATGCACGTGGTCTTTCTCTCAAAGTATCTCATTTTACTGTACTGATCTATATTTAGACTGTGGCTAACTGGGGGTAACTCAAACCATGGAAAGCAAAATTACAGTAAAGGGAGTACTACAATAGAAAACAAAACAGAAAAGAGGTGGCTATACTAGTATCAGATATAACAGACTTTAAATAAAAAGGCCAGAAAAGACCAAAAAAAGATTTAATTAATAAATACGTTAATACAGCAAGATATAACAATTATAAACATTTGCATACCTAATAACAGACCATCAAAGTATATGAGGCAAAAACGGAAAGAAGTGTAGAAAGCACTGACCATTTTACAGTAACAGCTGGATACTGCAATACCTTACCCTCTCAATGATTAATACAACAACCAGACAGAAAATATACAAAGCAGTATTAAGATTTCAATAACTCAACAAAGCGACTAAATCTAAGAGATATACACAAAATACTCTATTAGATATACACAGAATACCTAATAACAGAATTGACATTCTTTTCAAGTGCACACAGGACATTCTCCAGAATAGACCATATGTTGGATTACAAACTAAGTATCAATAAACTTTAAAAGACAAAGTATCTTCTCCAACTACAACATAAAGTTAGAATAATATAGAGAAAACAATCTCCAACTACAACATAAAGTTAGAATAATATAAAGAAAACAAAAAAAATTCCAAATTTGTAAAAATTAAACAACAGACCCTTAACAACAAAGGAAATTAGAAATACTTTGAGATACATGAAAACAAAAAGATGATATACTAAAATTTATGGGATGCCACAAAAGCAGTGCTAAAAGACAAATTTAAAGCCATAAATGCTTATGCTAAATAAGAGAGATCCCAAATCAACAAACTAACTTTAGAACTTAAGGAACTAGGAAAAAAAAAATAACCTAAACCCAAGGGAAGCAGAAGGAAGGAAAAAAAATAAAGATTATATCAAAGCATAAAATAAAGTTAACAAACCAAAAGCTGGTTCTTTGAAAAGCTTAACAACACTGAAAAACCTTTAACTTGACTATGAATAAATGTATAAGGAAGGAAGGAAATAGAAAATCACCATTAGAACACCACAGTAATAATTATTATGTGCAAAATCCACTGATACAGATGTTGTATCAGTGTAAATTGGTACATAAAAGTTTAAGAAAAAATAGGTTATACAGTCTCAGAGTATTTCGTCTAACATATTGATTAATTATGAAGGGAAAAATAGCAACTTTACAGTGAAGAAACACAGTAGGTACCACTGTAGTCAAGCAATCAAAGTTAATATCACCAGTAAAAAGACATCAACATCATTTCTTCTCTGAAATGATGCTCTGAGAAGGGCACATCAGGAACCAAACCCCAGTTCTTATTATACCCCAAAACTTCATACTGTTAACCATCTTACTATAAATAAGGGTATTTTCTTTCAAGACACTGATTAACAGATTTGTTGGAAGAAAGCACCAAGGTACTGGATCAATCAGAATATTCTCTCATTTGTGAAATATACCAATTCTGTACGGTTACTCAGAAAAGTGTAAGTAGTGAGATAAGACAGTGTCTAATAGGATATTCCCCAGTCTGATGATTGGAAATTAACCAATAGGGTGCAAGTGACGCTAGTATATAAAAGGAAAAACAGAATGGAACTGGTATTTACTGGTGCTTGATACACAGTATGTAGTAATATACAGTAGGTAGTAATAATCATAGCAAATATTTATAATACATATTTAATTTTAATTTCATTTGATTTGTAATTTTTTAAGTTTATTTAATAGGGATGGCATGTACTATTACATTTATTTATTCATTTAACCCTGAAAATAGCCATATGAGGCAGGTACTACTCTTAGCCCTACTTTGTAGATAAGGAAATAAAGGCATAAAAAGTTGAATTACTCACTAGGTGGCATAACCTACCCTCATACTACCTCCCAGAAAATATCAGCTTAATTAATAAGTGCCAGCTAGGATGCTAAATACCTTACATATCCTAATCCTCAAAATATTCCTGTCCAAAGGTTTTATTATACCAAATCAATCAATCAATCAATCACTAAGGCTCTGACTGGCTGCCCAAACACCACAAGATATTTAGCACATTTGGCGACCTGGTAACTGTCAGAAATGTCCGTCCTCCTCAGTGACTGTGATAAGCAAATATGTGCCCCTCGCAAACATTTCCAAATGTCCCTAAGACAGCAGTACTTCCCCAAAGTACTGCTTTAAAAAGTACTGGATGTTAAAGATTATTAGGTGACATGTGAACCTAGGTGTGTATGATTCCAAAGCCAATGTTCCTTCCAATAAAAGTACTGACTTGTAAAGGAATTGAGATCAAAACAAAAGTACAAAGACAAGAAAACAAAGTTTCACAAAGTGTATGGGGCAATACACTCCATATGAGGAAATTATAGTAGCAAATAACTGAAAATTACATTAGTCCATAAAGTATAACAGTAATTTATGTCATTTGTTGAAGTAAGACATAAAGCATGGACCAATTTGTAAAGTATTTGTAATATCTACTGAGGAAATTGAGATTTCTTTCAGAACTCTGAGTGAGAACTGATATCATTAACACGTTATTTATTTAAAAAGGTCTAAGCTGAATAAAGGTATGGGTGCAGGAAGTAAGTCTTCCTAAAATAATTTATTTTAATTTCACCAATCCAGTATTTTCAAATCTATTTAGGATGCTTTTCCATTCAGTGTTACATAAGCTTTAGAATTTATGAGTAAAAATCATCTACACTACTCTAGTCAATCTTAATAAGAAATTCAGAATAGGGGAAAATATTCAAAGCAATGCTACTATAATTATGATATCGATCACAAAAAGTTCTCCCAAACACACAAACATGAACATTTCTATCTCCTTAAGAGACTAAAATAGCTTTAGTATATAATGTGCAGATATTATAAATGCCTAAGAATGTTTAACATTATAAATATTAACACACAAAAATTACTGTAGCAGTAGTCTACAACCATATTTTGGTAGTTTAATGGAATTTGCATACTTTAGCATGTAAATTCAAGAGCCCACAAACACATGCACACTGCAAACAAAAATTTAGTAATCAACTTTAATAATCAGTTACCTTTGCAATAATGACTTCTTTCTTCAGGATCTTCATAGCATAGTATTTTCCACTTGCCTTCTCTCGAACCAAAATGACTTTCCCAAAAGTGCCTTTACCTAGTAGTTTCAAATAGTCAAAATCATTCATTGTCTGAAAAATACAAATTAAAAATATAATATGAAGTATTTGATGCAATTTATTTGTTAGCATATATGTATATGTTTGCAACATCCACTCAAAAATAAACGTTACCGATTTCTAAACACATTTAAATGAAAAAGAATCAGACTGGCATTGGCTGTCTCATTAGCAACCATGGATGCTGAAAATAATTTAAGCGGTTCTCAGATACTGGAGAAAATGATTCTGAACCTAGAATTCCTCAGCCAAATTATCAGTTATATAAAAGGGCAAAGGAGAAAAAAAAATTATTTTCACTGATTTTTAAGGATTCAAGTTTTCAAGGATTTAGGAGTGCTGCTACCCCCAGAAAATGTGATAATCAAAAATGTTCCACACAAACATTTCCAAATATACCTAAAAAAGCAGTGCTTTGGAAGGAGCTATCTGAGAATTTACTTTAGCAAAATAATGATAAAATCCAAGAAAGAAAAAGATATAAGATATATTTATAAGAAATGTTGAGAACCTCATATAGCTCCATAACAAGAAATCTATGAAAGCAGTTGTTATTCCTGAGAGAATAATTGATGCAATTCAGAACAGCAAGGCAGGGAGCTCTAAGAAGAGTATCTTTAATTAATCTGTCTGTTTTCAGTTTTACTTCTCCTGCTTAAGTCGGGTAATTTCAAGGATTTTGCCAGTCACACTTTGCACTTGTTCTCTACCGTCCCCTCTGTGTACACTTTTCTGGCTCTGCTCTATCAACATTCTTCCAGAAACTTCCAAACTTTTGAAAGCACTTGTGCCCTAATGCCCCTCCCTGACCCAGCTTTTCATTTTTGTGGACTTGCCTTCTTTTGAAATTCCTTTACTATCATATTAATAGGTTTTTGAATACAAGAGAAGGTGATTGTATGTGGTCAGTTTACTTAAATTTATACTCAGTTTAGAAGTTTATTGCAAAATAAGTATTTAGGTTTTATCTTGAAATCACAAGTAACAGAAAATTTTAGTGCCTTTTATAACTTTTTTTTCCTATCATTTATCTAAAGTAAACATGAGAAATGTTTCAAATCAATGGCTTCAGCTTCCACCTTAAGAAACTTTAAAAAAGCAAATTAAACTCAAAATAATTAGAAGATAATGACAATGATCAGATCAGAAATCAATTAAATTTTAAAAAGAAAGAAAAACAAAAGGAAAAACCAGCAATATCAAAAGCTAGTTCTAAAAACTCAGTAAAAATTGATAAGCCTCTAGCCGGGTTGGTCAGAAATATAAAGAGAGAAGCACAAACTACCAATACCAGGAATGACAGAGGTGGCATCACTATAGATTCCACAGATACTGAAAGAAACTAAGACAATATTACAAACGGCATTTTGACAATAAAATTGACACCTTCGATGAAATGAGTGAATTCCTTGAAAGTCTCAAGCTATGAAAGTGCACCCAAGAAATGGATAAATTGATAACCCTGTATTTATAAAGAAAAATTAAGTTTGTGGTTAACATCTCTCATCCAAGAAAACTCCAGGTCCAAATGGTTTCACTGGTGAATTCTACAGATATTTAAAGAAGAAATGATACCAATTTTACACAAACTCTTTCTGAAAATTAAAATGAGGAACATTTCTCATTCATTCTGAGGCCAGTATCACCTTGATACTGATAGGAGTCTGGCAAGTCTGGTTTCCCAAGATGCAGGTCACAAAGCCCCTGCTGATAAAACAGGATACGGTCAAGATGCCAGTCAAAACCTACCAAAACCAAGATGGCTACGAAAGTGACCTCTGGTTGACCCCTCTGCTCATTACACATTAATTATCATATATAATCATGCCAAAGGAACCTCCCATCAGTGTCATGACCGTTTACAAATGACATGGCCTATCGAGAAGTTACCCTGTATGGTCTAAAAAGGGGAGAAACTGTCAGTTCTGGGAATTCTCTGCCCTTTCCCCAGAAAACTCATAACTCATGAATAATCCACCCCTTATGCAGCATATGATTAAGAAGTAACTAAAAAAATGGCCAACCAGCAGCCTTCAGGGCTGCTCTGCCTATGAAGTAGCCACCCTTTTATTCCTTTACTTTCTTAATAAAGTTGCTTTCACTTTATTCTGTTGCTTGCTCTTTAATTCCTTCTTATGTGAAGCCAAGAAGCCATGTGGTCTCCCAGGCTGAACCCCAATTTTGTGACAATACCAAAATTAGAGGAAAACAATGCAAGAAAACTATACTCCAGTATCTCTCATGCACATTATATAACGATTCTTAAAATTTTATAAATGCCTACATTCACTTTCAATATTTTTTGCTGTTCATAATTTTGATAATTTTCCCCAAATGTCAAGTTACAGTGTCTTCATTCAATAATATCTCTAGTTCAAAAGAAAGATAAAGTAGCAAAAAGATAGGGAAAATAACAAAATATACTTATTAATTCAACTAAAAATCAAACGTAGCTCTAAATATCAAATATAATAAATCAGCTAGTGCCATTCGAACAAATAATAGGTAACAGTAGATTTAATTTCATTAATAGAGTAGAAAAAATCAGAGAATACTAAATAACAAGCTATTCGTGCCCAGAGATGGCTGCCACGAATTCCCATCCCTCCCTGTATGCACATTCCACTGTTCCCATGATGGGGTACAGTCAACTTTCTCTCTCCCTGGGCTATCCTTGTAGCTTGCCTTGAACACAGAATATGATTAAACTGATACTATGCCAGTAACAGGTGTAGCCTTTAAGCCTGGCAGTCTACACATTCTCTCTCAGAAAGCTCTAGAAAGCCAGCTCTAACGCTGTTAATTAGTCCATATTATCCTGCTGGAGAGAGAGGCCATGTGGACAGACCTTGGAAAATAAGTTACCACTCCGAGACAGAGCCCAAGTGGAGGAGAAACAAGATACTATAGCCAATAGTCAGCACCAAGGCCTCAAACACATAAGGTAAGTTTTGTTGGATTTTCCAGCCCACCCATGTATCAGCTGTAGGCAGCTGCTTGAGAGCCATGCATGCAAGACCAACAGAATGGCCCAAACTACAAAATCATGAGATATTTACATGGCTATTGTTTTAAGACATTAAATTTGAGGAAGTTTGTTCCACAGTGTGATGGTTAATAGCAGAGTGTCAATGTGATTGAACGGAAAGATGTGAAGTATTGATCCTGGATGCATCTATGAGTGTGTTGTCAAAGGAGATAAACATTTGAGTCAGTGGGCTGGGAAAGACAGACCCACCCTTTATCTGGGTGGGCACCATCTCATTAGCTGCCAGTGTGGCTAGAATATAAAGCAGGCAGAAAAACATGAAAAGGCTAGACTGACTTAGCCTCCCAGCCTACATCTTTCTGCCGTGCTGGATGCTTCCTGCCCTTGAGCATTGACTCCAAGTTCTTCAGCACTGGGACTCAAACTGGCTTCCTTGCTCCTCAGCTTGCAGATGGCCTATTGTGGAAACTTGTTATCATGTGAGTTTAAAATTCTTTAATAAATTCCACATATATATCTATACATATATGGATATGGATATATATAACGAACTACCTCAAATTTAATGTATTAAAACAATAGCCACATAAATATCTCATGATTTTCTGTGTGTGTGTGTGTGTGTGTGTGTATGTCAATTTATCACTCAAAGTTTCATTTGGACATTATGCTTCTCATTTTTTATTTAAAAGCACTAGAAATTAATACTTGCCGTGCCCTATTACTAAATATCATAGAAAATGAAACTGAATTATTGGGAGGTAAAAATTATAAAATAATTTGTAAAATGCTTTATGATATTTTCATATGAAAAACAATACGTAATTATAAAATATTAATATACTCCTGAAGAACTGCAATTCTTGGCCAGGTGTGGCAGCTTACACCTGTAATCCCACATTCAGAAAGGCCAAGGCAGGTGAACTGCTTCAGTGCATGTGTTTGAGACCAACCTGGGCAACATGGCAAAACCTTGTTTCTACAAAAAAATACAAAAATTAGCCAGGTGCCTGTAGTTCCAACTACCTGGGAGGCTGAGTTGGAAGGATCACCTGAGCCTGTGAAGTTAAGTCTGCAGTGAGTCATGATTGTGTCACTGCACTCCAGCCTAAGAGATGGGAGTGAGACCGTGGCTCAAATATAAATAAATTAAATAATTAAATAAATAATAAATAAAATCGCAATTCTTAAGGTAATAAGGTTAAAAAAAAGTATGACAGCCTTAACTCTGAATTTCACAGCTTGTCAGTTTGACTGTCAATCTTTAAAAAAAGGGAATTAAGGGAATTTACATGGCAATTAATTAGTTAAAAAGCATTGTATGTGATAAAATCAGAAACAGATTTCATATTTAAACAAAATTTCAGAAAATTAAAAAGTTATCTTTGATATCAAATGCTCATGTTCAGAATGGCATACACAATAATCATCCAGTCTTTACAAATGAAATGTAAGCTATTAAAAAATGTTTTATTCTTCTGGATATTACAGAAAAAGATACAGTAAGTTTTTAATTAAAAAAAAAAATAGGAGTATGAATACTCTCAAGAAAAAAAAAAATCCTCCTCCAAAGCCTGACCTTAAGAATTTACTGGGGAAATACTTTATAGTTAAACTCTTCCCTTCACATGTTTTAGGTTAAAAGATACATGGGCAGGAGAGAGATCCAAGATGGCCGATTAGCAACAGCTCAGGAATGTAGCTCCCAGTGAAAGCGCAGAGAACGAGTGGACGCCACACTTTCCGACGAATTTTTGTTGCCCACAGACCGGGAGATTCCCGGCAGAGGAGCCACACGGGTCGCCGGCGCGGCTCTTTTGCCGGCACCCGGCACGG
>PVKP010015098.1:0-23256 GCA_004027715.1 Plecturocebus donacophilus
CACTGTTGATGGGAGTGTAAATTAGTTCAACCATTGTGGAAGACAGTGTGGCAATTCTTCAAGGACCTAGAAATAGAAATTCCATTTGACCCAGCAATCCCATTACTGAGTATATACCCAAAGGATTATAAATCATTCTATTATAAAGACATATGCACATGTATGTTCATTGCAGAACTGTTTACAATAACAAAGACCTGGAACTAACCCAAATGCCCATCAATGATAGACTGGGCAAGAAAATGTGGCACATATACACTAGAATACTATGCAGCCATAAAAATGATGAGTTTGTGTCCTTTGTAGGGTCATGGATGAATCTGGAAACCATCATTCCTAGCAAATTAACACAAGAACAGAAAATCAAACACCGCATGTTCTCACTCGTAGGTGGGTGTTGAACAATGAGAACACAAGGACACAGGGAGGGGAGCATCACACACTGGGGTCTGTTGAGGGGGACTAGGGGAGGGACAGTAGGGGTTAGGGAACTGGGGAAGGATAACATATGGAGAAACGCCAGATACAGGCGATGGGGATGGAGGCAGCAAACCACATTGCCATGCATATACCTATGCAACAATCCTGCATGTTCTGCACATGTACCCCAGAACCTAAAGTGCAATAAAATATATTCAAAAAGAAAGAAAGAAAGCAAACCAAGGCCTAAAGAGCTACAATGACATGAAGAGTTATATATTCTGTGAAAGGCACATCTGAGTAGAAAACTCCTGTTTCTATTCTACAGTCCTTTTCCACATTGGTGAAGAACAGTTCAAGACAGGGAAGGCCAGAAGTAAATGACCTTCAAAAAGTGTAATAATAACCATTACCAAAATTATTTTATTAGTAATAGAAAATGGCTCCTATTCTGGTGCTCCTTGTTCTGTCACACAGCTTTTCCTGTAACAATGCTTGTTTATAGGCTCTATGTAATTTTGACTCAGTCCATCATCTGTCTATCCTAATTTTAAATGTTATCATCAGGATGGATGTACTAGCATACTAAGAAATGTCTGTTAATATTATCTATTTTATTTATTTAATATTTTTCATAGATGCAGTTGTTTTAAAATACCCTAGGTATTTAAAATACCACCTGTGTGGACTCAGTCAGTCCACACAGGTCCACATCCAGCTTGAGAGGCAGCCGTGTCTTCTCATTTTGCCGAGAATCCCAATAACATTGAGAAGCAGAGGACTTGGAAGAATATCATAACTGGGAGGAGATGACTCCTCATGAAAACATGGCAAAAACTGTGGATCCAGGCAAGAATACAGAAACTCGAAGAGAAGCAATAACAGAGACGCCTCAACCTGGGACCAGCTGCCTCCCTCCAGCCAACGTTATGATTGTCTGTAGCCCTTCACGTTTTTAGGCTAGTCCATGGAAGGAGCAGGAGAAAAGAAACCCTGTTTACTGAATTTAAACGAATCTAATTTGGAGAACCCAAAATTAAGTGACATTATCTGCCATTAAGCAGCATAGGAACTTAAAATAGAGATTCAGTTGAAACAAAAATAGTTGCAGTATTTGCACCTGAAACTACATAGCTTTACATATCCCTACATAAAGAATGTACTGTTCACATGTTTGTGTTCACTGTTATGCACATTTTTGTTCGTAATTTCATCCTCTTAGGACTCAGATAAATTCTCATAAGGAATTGTAGACAGTGTAAAACACACTTCAGAGAATGGCATGGAAAGAGAAGGTATTTAGCACTCAGTGAGTACTTTAAAATGATTTGCTAAACTTAGCAGGAATATGGTAGAGGGTCTCATATTATCATCCTCCTTTAACTTACAAATGTTCACAAAGAAAAACACTGGGACGTAGACACTAGATCAAGTACAATATCTTCCTTTTTCTCTATAAACTAGCTATCCGTAATGTCTTATCTGAGACTCCACCACTTACATTCCCAGGGGATTCCCTCGAAAATAACTACTACGGATGTGTCAGAATTATTAATACATGCCTCTCTTCAAAGGGAAACAAATGGTTACACTATATGTACATGCAATCTAGTGTCTCTACAAATCTATTTCAAAATGAAGGATAATTGATAGTTAACTATATTCTAGAAAGGAAGAAGGGTGATTCACCTCTTTCTTAATAAAAAGTCAGATTAACTTCTTACTCCTGGAAACTCTGGTATTCAATTATGCTAATAAGATGTGCAAACATTTTTAGCCTTCTCAGAGTTTAATTGAGGTTAGTATTAAAATTAGTTGCCAAATATCCATAGATTTATTGCTATTTCTACATACTATAGAGTTTGTTAAACTAGAAAATTTACAAGTGATTTTACTCTGTAATTGGTTGTTTATGTTATTAGATCTCTTTGCTTAAAAAACTCTGGAAAATTTTCAAGATATACTATGAACAGAAAGTGTAAACTCCTATGGTTATTGCCATCCCCACCTAAAAATAACCACTCTTTTTGTTGTTTTTGTTTTTGAGATGGAGTCTCGCTCTGTTGCCCAGCCTGGAGTGCAGTGTCAAGATCTTGGCTCACTGCAACCTCCACCTTTTGGGTTCAAGCGATTCTCCTGCCTCAGCCTCCTGAAGAGCTGGGATTACAGGCTCCTGCCACCACAACCAGGCTACTTTTGGTATTTTTGGTAGAGATGAGGTTTCACCATGTTGATCAGGCTGGTCCCAAACTCCTAACCTCAAGTGATCTGCCCACCTTGGCCTCCCAACGTGCTGGGATTACAGGTGTGAGCCACTGCACCCAGCTGATAATCACTCTTTTATGATAAGAAAATCAATATTATGCAAAATGTTTAAGAGTGGAAGGAAGATATCAAATCCAAGAAGAAACTAGAGAGTGCATGGCCTGGCATTATAAGTAATAGAGTACAATTCCCAAGGATGATCTAAGCCACCTTCTTAGAGCAATTCTGGATGAATAAATACTAAGTGATTATGGTAGTAGAAAATGGCTGTGTTTTCTACTAATGAAATTAAGAAGTTGAAACTAAGCTACTTTGTAAACTTGAAGAATTGTCTTTTATTAAGTGGATTAACTCCGTTAATGCTTTTAGCTGCATTAATTTTCTTTAAACCAAGCAAGTTTTAACAAATAAAAATATGACATGGTCTAGGTCAACTTTCATCTGCAGCAGCAGTAGGTTTTAAAAATCTTAAAAAGAAAGAAGACATTTAATTATCTCATCATATTGCAGGGCTGAGAATCAAATGTTTTTCTATAAAATCCATGGTGAATATAAGACTGATTATCTTGGGTTTGCAATATTCTTAAAGACTAATGTATTGGTAGGGAAAAAAATTACTAATGACTCAAATGTCAGTTTAAGGAATGAGTTTCTGTAATCTATTCATTTATAGAAATAGAAAACATAAATTTATTACTTTCTTAGGAAAGAAAAACAATGATAAATCTGTAAATACATAGTTTAGTATATTCTGAGTTATTGCATTATGAATTAAAAATGAAATATTAAAATATTTTACACTTTTAAGCTTAATAAATAGATAAAAGAAAATCTGTTCAAAGAAATGGTCATCTTAGGTTAAAGAAAGGAATCTGATCAATATGATAAAAATGATTTTCGCTAAACATAGAAAATAAAAATCTGTTTATTTAACCTACTAAAAATTTACATCCCCAAAACTTACAGGAATCTAGCCTTAAATATGAAATCTTGATAATATTTTTTTAAAATCTTAGATAAGAGTGCTAAGAATTTACTGTTTCTCGTCATCATCACAGAAAATATTCTATCAAATTTAAAAACAAAGGGAAAAAAATAAAATGCATGAGATTCAGAAAATAAAAAAATGAAATTTTTATAGATAATATGTTACCTAGTTAGAAAACTTAAAGCATTTTACAAAAATAGCAGAATTTATAAGAGATTTAAACAAGATGATAGATCCAAAACCAATATACACAGCCTAGAGCCAAGCTTTTATAAAGAAAAATTTTCAGTCACTGCTATTGTATTAATTATCTATTGCTAGGTAACAAAGTACTCAAAACTCAGTGGCTTAAATAAACAGCATTTATTATCTCACAAATACTGCAGGTTAGGAATCTAGTGTGGCTGGGTCCTCTGGCTCACTCTGGATCTCTTACAAAGGCTATAATCAAGGTGTTGGCTAAGTTGCAGTCATAGGGAGGTTCACCTAGGAAACAATCTGCTTCCAAGTTTACTCAAGTGGTTATCGACAGGACCCAGAAACTTCCTGACTGTTGGCTAGAGGTCTCTCTTGATTTCTTCCTTGGAAGCCTCTGATGGGCTTCCTCAAAATGATGATGGCAGAGAGAGCGTACAAGCAAGAGTAAGACATGTCATAGCCATTTCTTTGAATATAAAAATCAACGTTTATTCTTTACTTTTAAAACTCCCCTGCCAAATGAGGAAAGAGAGCTTTATTAATGTGATAAAATATATCTTCTGAAAAAACACCCAGCATTATTCTTTTTTAAATTATGTGTCTATCTTTTAGAACCTAATCATGGAAGTGACAGCCCATCACTTTTGCCATAATCTGTTTATTGGAAGCAAGTCCCTTGGTCCAGTGCTCACACTAGGGGAAGGAGACTGCACAAGGTCATGAATAGGACCATGGCAGGTACCGCTGCCAGCCATTTTAGAAACAGCCAACCACAGCTATACAGAGAAAAACAGTCCTTTGACTTTCCTAATTTTCCCTGAGGCACAGGAATGGGCTTGTAAATAAAATTCTTGTAGGAAAATTCTCCTCATTTTGTCAGGCTTTACCTGTGGGGGCCATGCATCCAGGTTTACCAGAGAAGGCTTGGCTTATACCTATTGTCCAGCATTTGATCTAATTAGTACCGCCTTTCATTCTAAAGGAGTCTCAGTTTAGACAATAAATTAAAGGGTCACCCTAGGTCTTAGACCTTAACTAGGTTCCTCGCCTAAGTTTAAGAGATCATAGACAAAAGTATATTAGCTGGATATGGTGGCACACACCTAAGTCCTAGCCACACAGGAGGCTGAGCCTCAAGGATTGCTTGAGTCCAGGAGTTCGAGGCTGCAGTGAGCTATGATCATGCCACTATGCTCCAGCCTGGATGACAGAGTGAGACTGTGTCTCTAAAAAAACAAGCAAACAAATGAAAAGTAAACAAAGTATGAATGTCTCCCATAATAGATGAGTGATATGTTCCTATAAAGCCAGCAGGATCTACAAGCAGGAGCATGATATTTGCATATATAATAGACACTTTCTCAGTGCCAATAGGTAGTTATCATATAAAGGACAGAGTGACCTTTGGCTATCTAATTTAAATTTTTATCAAAGAGATATTAACTCCTCAGGTCCCTGAAAATGAAAAATGACTATAGACCACAGGATGTTTAAATCTCCACAAGGAAATTTCCTAAAAATGTTCCCTCATACATATACTTAAATCCATTTTCTCAGAAGAAGTGAATTCCTACAAGTCATTAAATAGCTTCAATTCACTTATTGTAGCACCGAGGAGAATAATAAGAAATAAAAGGCATGATTTTTGACTTGAATATGTTTCTGGTACCTTTTGTAAAGACAGGGCTTGAAGAAATTTTTTTTTAAAAATGTATCATGAATTAAATGATCCAAAGAAAAGAAGTGCTAGAGAACATTAACCATTTAAGACATAAAAAAACGTAAAAAGATCACTAATAACAGGACTAGTTCAGAATGGTTTTGCAGAAGTGAGATTTTATTGAGGTCTAAAAAGTAGATCACACTTAAGTAGGACTAGAGAAAAAGAAGACTTTAAATAAGGCCATGATGCAGAGTACTGCCAAAGAACAGATTCTACAGATGAGAAAGGTCATTGCAATGAGGCTGGGAAGGCAGATTAAAGCCATAGTGTGAAGGGCTTCAAGGACAATGCAAGAAAGTTACAGGATCAAAGTGGCAATTTTAGATTAATCTGACTAAATTGTAAGATAATAAATATAATTAATTATAGTATTAATTATAAAAGATGAGAGGCAAAAAGATCAATCTGTTTTGCCATTAAAAAAAAGAGTGGTGTGGTGGTACTGAGATTAGGAAAAAGAAAAAAACAAATGCAAACAACATATAAAAAGTGTGAGTAACTAATTGGTCTTGGAGGTTAAACAAGAATGAATTAAAGGTAACTTCAGGATCGAACCTGGGTGACCAAAAGCCAATGGTGATGGAGTAAGTAATGTAAGTAATCAAATTGAGACATGTATGGGAAAGTAAATATTATTTCACATTCTTCTTGGAATATGCTGCCTTTTCAGTTTATTTTCTTAACTTTGACAGAGATGTGAATCTGAAGAAATTTTTCTTCTCTCAAAAGAAAAAAATTCCTCATGCAAGAAAAAAAAATAGTCTGCCATAAGATAAATAATTGAGCAAATTTGCTAATAATTTTTGTTCCAATTCATGGTCAGGGAGATGACTAGAAGGACCTGTATCGAAATATAGAGCACAGGCACCATATTCAATGGATATCTTATGCTCACTTCAAGTAAACTGTACCGTGAGGGAATTCATGCCGAATATGGTAAGATAATCTGATCTTTTAAGAGAAGGTAAAATGCAGATTTTCCAAGTATTATATATCTCAGACTTATTTTTTCCTAGTCCATCTGAAAGCCATAAATTTTACTTATTATCTCATTTATGTATTTAGTGTCTCTCTATTATCAAGATATATTTGTTCCTTTTATTCTTCATTAGACACAGTGAAATTAAATCTACAGAGATACAGAGATTGGCAGAAAACAGAGAATCATGACCTGTTTTTATGAAAGAGTAGCAAAGCAATTGACTTCTGACATTTAAATATACACAGAAAGGGCCATAATCGCCAAGTAAATATTTATTTTTTTAAAATATAATCTCTAAGGTTAAGACTAGAGAGTTTATATCATGCATGTAAAGTTCTGTGAGAGGGACTGATAGTTATTATGAAATGTATGCATGTATAACACTTTACATGTTTTTTTTTAATTTGTTCTCTTAAAATCGTTGCCAAAAACCAAAACTTAAAAATGGCCAATAAAAGCTTTGAAAAATGATTATGTGCACAACAGTTTGACCTCTGCATGCAACAGGCAGCCCTGAACATAAAAAATATTAATTTTATGGACTGATAGTTGAGTTTAGAGATATTAATATTTAGTGATGTTTTATTTTTGCTTTAACTTGCTTGATGAACCTTAAGAGTCTTCCCAGTATACCTCTTGTCTGCCCATATACAAAATGTTGGCTACTTCTTTGGTTTGCTTCTTTCAGATTAAATGAGTCAGCAAGCTAATAGCAACAAGAAATGGATGTTTCCTACTGTCTATTGCCAAAAAAAAAAAACTGGAAAGCTAAATACTCAGAAAGAGTTCTCTTCCCAGACTTGTTATGTAAAGAAACCTATTAATCAGAAATTGTGATGATCTATGAATCAATTAGTTTCTAATATTGTAGTAGATGATCAAGCAACATATCCTGTGGACATGGATTGAGCCTTAAACATATTCGTATGTAACCACCTCTACCTTTAAGGAGCTTCCAGTCAAGTAGAAATAAATAAGACACACAAAAAAGGAAAGTAAATTATATATGATATAAATTATTCACTTCAAAAATATTAAAGCTGTCAGATTGTTAATAAATGTTGCAAAGAATGTGGTGCCAAGGTATCCAGGAATAAGCCTGGATATTAGAGTCTGGGGACCTCAATTCTCTTCTTACTAACTTGGTAAACTTGCACAAATTATTTAAACACTCATTTTTGTATCGGTAAATTAAATATGATGACACCTAGCTCACAGTATTACTATGAAGACTAAATGAAATGTTTGTGAAAACATTTCTTATAGTTTTCTTGCACATTACAAAAGACAGATAAAATTTTTTAAAAGGAAGGGAGAAAATAGGATCTTAATAATTTGTAAAAAAGATATTGATTACAGCTCCTAAAACTACTATGAGTCACAGGTCATGTTTAAAAGCAAATATAAAAATACAAGAAATATTTTAAAAAATTAAAAATTAATAAAACTGCCAAGGAATAGGATGTCTACTATGAACAATGTGAGCAGAATCTCCCAGTGAGGACCATCAAACAGCACAGTACTGGGTAGTAAGCAGCCTTCCTCATGCAAACATATTGCATAGGGCTGAATATGGTGACTTCTCAGTTTCCCACAAGAGCTTTTACAAAGGACATATTTTACCCACAAGCTTTTACAAAGGACATATTTTACCCACATATTTTACCCACAAAGAGAGTCAATGCCAGGATTCTCTTTATGCCATCCTGCAGATAATTTCTGAGAAGAATCAACTTTTATTTAATGAACTAAGCTTTTTTTTATTTTAAGACAATGAGTGATATTTATCTCTAGCTAATTTAAGTAAATATGTCTTTAAGAATTGCTAAGATTTGGCTTCTGAGTTGTATGATCTTAAATATATACATTTTAAGAGATTATCTACTTTACCATTTCTACTCTCTGATATTTAATATTACGCTTCACCAGTGACCCCTTATATGTCAAAGGTATTCATTTTAAGAGCTCTCTGTTGTCTGATCTGCTCTTGTTCCACTGCTTTTTCTCAAGTACCATGAAGAGTTTCTGACACACATTAGGGACAGTGGATGGACCCATGAATATCACCAAGAATACCTCCTCTTTTTCCTACATAGCTTAGCAATATTTTATTAGTTTGTATTCTGAAATTCTACATCTCTATGGAATATTTTCAACTTAGAGAAAAGGATGGTATTTATTTATATATCTTAAACCAAAAGGCTAGGGCTTCCATGAAAAATATTCAATATAGTCCTAGACTTTTTAACTTGTATATAATAGAAATGGCGTGTACTATTTAGACAAACATTTAATATTCTATATTTTCTTCAGGTTTACTTGTATCAGTTTATTTGACATAAGAGAATCCCCAAAAAGCAACAGCAGTAATTCATCGAAATTGCATTAATCCCTTATGTAGACAGCAGGCTATCCCCTGCACAGTATATTCTGTGTTTTTAAAAACATGTTAATACACAGAACATTCTGGGGGAAAATGTGGGAAAAAAGGAAAAGTAACAAACACAAAAGTAAAAATGTCAAACATCAAAAATATAATTTTCCACCAACAGATTTTCCAGTATGAAAGCTTCTATATCCAGAAAGGCTAAATGTTATAAAATTATTATAATTCAACATGTTACCACTATTTGTATAACAAATATCTAGAATTTCACACTTTTTAAAATTTTTTTGCTATTGTTTTTTCTTTAGAGAGAATATACAAATTAGATTGAGGCTACCATTTTCTCAGCATTGACATTACTAATGATGTCTAAGAATCTAGAACAGAAGCTAAATAAACAAGGAAAATAATAGGTTGGATGTAATCAACTTGTTGGGAATAATCCATTAATAGTTTGGGTTTTATCTCTTTGGTCTCTCTCCTGAAAGATGTGCAGAGGTTTAAATACTTTTACAATAATCATTTATATAGAATAGCTATTTTCAAAATATATTTAGCTATTTGTTTGAACAAGAACAGAGTTTCCCATTCTGCCTACTAGACTATGTTCAGTTTTTTGCCAACATATTTTTTAGCTAAGTCAGAATGTGAAACCAGAGCAAAAGATAATTTTACCTTTGACCCAGGAGTTTCTATTTATTTATTTGTTGTACATATTTAACTCACACAATATCATGTTCTGATATACACAGTGAATTGATTACCATAGTCAAGCAAATTAATATACTCATCATCTCACTTAATTATACTTATGTGTCAAAAGAACCCAAAATCTAGTATTTTAGCAAAAATTCTGAATACAACACAATATTATTAACTATAGTCTTCATATTGTTCATTATATCTAGTGAAATAAGCTAGAGAGAAAAAATACTGCATGACCTCGCTTATAATTTGAAATCTAAGCTAAAAAAAACCTGTATTTTTTTTTAGTGGAAATTAAATAATTTTTGATGATGTCAAAAAATCTCCTTTATCATGGTGAGAACTCTCCTAAAAAATTGTAACATTGCAGTTAAAATGCCATGACATATCGGTTATATTGAAATATCACATTCATTCTTTATTAAAAGTTTAAGCTTTAATTTTTTAACTTGTTATTTTACTTCTAGGGTTTAACATTCAATATCTATTTGTGGTTATGCTGGGAACTTTTAAAAACAATATTATCTTTTTACAATTTTAAAAAAATAAAAATCAGAGTCGCTTTCATTGGGATTTCACTAATTTTACATTTGTCATAATGTTAAACAAGGACTACCCAGTGCATGCGATTATTATTTGCAGAATAAATTAACACTGCAAACCACTTGTGGTCTCATTAGTAAAGCAATCTGAAGGAACGTTTAATAAAACAAGCTCTCTTCATTCCCGAATGTGTGAATAATCTATGTATCTTCACGTTTTTTGGTGGTGGTAGTTGCTGAAGATAAAGACGTGAACAAAACAGAACAAAGGTCCTGCTCAGGACCTTTGCCCTGGGCATGACATTCTAGTCCAATAGTGTTTATCACAGTAGTGAAAGCTGTATTGACTGCCACTGATCTCTGAGACTGACTGGTTTCCAAAGAAGCTGATGTTTCTTAAGTTATGCCTTTCATCTCAAAAGACAATCCAAAATATATAACTCTCTGAGTGTTTATATTGTGCTACTAATTTGTGTGCATTATTTAAAGGCTGCCCTTACCTCAAAACAATCCTGCAAAACAGCCACTACTATTTTTAACTTACACATGAGTAAACCCGGCTTCACAAAGGTAACATAACTTGTCTTGGGTTGTAGATCCAGGCTCCCAAGTTCCACTTTATTTATAAATCTATTTATATATTAGATTCATTTCAAGATTAATTTCTGGAAGAATTTTCACTATGGATTTGTGAATTTTTTCTTTGTTGAATATTTATTCTTTTATTTATTCAGATAGCAGTTTATTGAATAAACCCAAAACAAATTTCTACACTGGGTTCTAGAAATACAAAAATTAATAATACATAGTTTCTGCTTTTATAGGTCTTAGAATCCAGTACAAAGAAAGAGATGGTGTGCGTGGGTGTGTGTGCATAAAAATGTTAGAGGTGCTAAAATAGAATTATATGCAGAAAACAGTCTAGTCATAGAGGAGATGAACATTCATTCTGACCAAGAGGTTAGACTTCAGAGAGGAAGTGATGATTGTGTTGAGTCTCAAAAAATGTGAGTTGGAGAATAAAATCAAAGCAGCAACATGTTCAATGATATGAGGAAAGTAAAGAACATGGTGCGTTGGGAAAATGCAATATTTGGTGGATTTTATATATGGGCAACTGCAGTTTTAAAAGCTGAGTGGGTAACAGAAGTTTTTTTAAGCCATGGTAAATAACTAGACCTCTCTACAGTGGTCTTTGAAGTATTTTAAGCAAAGAAGCAACACAATATAAT
Organism: Plecturocebus donacophilus; assembly: GCA_004027715.1. NCBI lineage: Eukaryota > Metazoa > Chordata > Mammalia > Primates > Pitheciidae > Plecturocebus > Plecturocebus donacophilus. The sequence goes on from PVKP010015098.1 coordinate 11,442, forward strand.
TTGTGTTTCAGAATCATCATTCTGTGGAAATGTGAAAAATGGTTACTGGAATCCTAAAGGCAGAGAGAAGAGTATTTCACTGGTACAGGAAGAAATGAATAGAGCTTAAACTAAATCAGTACCAACAGCATTAAAAGAGAGAAGATAAAGAAATGTTAATGAGGTAACATTGCTAGTTGCTAATCACCAAGCAAATTTTAGGATTGAAAAAAAAAACAGAGGGGTTGGGAATGATTCCAGTCTTCTAGATGATCATGACATCTTTCAGCAGTAGTTCATGTGTATAGGGAATGTGGGAGATAGGTCAGGCTGACACAGTTTGGAAGGTTGATTTTAGGAAATCTATCAGATACTCAGCTAGTAGATACTCCATCCAGAAGGCAATTGGAATATGAGTCTAAATCTCAGAAGAAAGGTCTAATACTTTTAGTCCTTGCCCAGACTGAGCTTGACCTGATGCTTCCTAAATGTGGTCAGGACTTTTGAAATCTTAGGCTCACTGACTGCTTATACAAAAATAAGCCTCTAAACTTGCCAGGAATTTGTTAAGTTCACCTTCCTCTCAGTGATGATAGGCTCGGTCTAGTTGATTTGCAGAAGGCATTGTGTTCAGTAAATCAACTTTAAAATACAATTAAAGTGAATCTCAGCTCTGCCATTGATTTTCAATGTGACCTTAGGTGCTTATTTAACCTTCCTGTGTTTTAGTGTCCCCAGCTGCAAAATGCAAATACTTCAATACAGGCTAACACACCATGCCAAAGGAAAGAAAACTAATATAAACTTTATTAAAGTGCTTAGCAAACAGAAAATCTTATATAAATGCTAATATATTTCCCCATTTGTTTTTTTACTGTGATGGTAATAGTTTTTAGAATGGAAAGTGGTGACAGACACATAGTACTACTCCACCACTGGTTGCAAAGTGAAAGAAAAAAATGAAATAAAATGCACACATGACTGCCCCTAATATATTATCTACATATTATCTGGCACTTTTCACCAGTGACCAAAATAATATGCATAAATTACAATAAGCTACCATGATTGAATTGTGAAATCATCAGCTGCTATGGTATCTTGTGAAAAACTACAGTCTTGGCCAGGTGTGGTGGTTCACACCTGTAATCCCGCACACGTTGGGAGGCCAAGGCAGAAGGATCACCTGTGGTCAGGAGTTCCTAACCAACCTGGCCAATGTGGCAAAACACCATCTCTACTAAAAATATGAAAATTAGCTGGGCATAGTGGCATGCTCCTATAGTCTCAGCTACACAGGAGGCTGAAGTGGGAGAATTGCTTGAACTGGGGAGGCAGAGGTTGTAGTGAGCCGAGATCATACCACTGCACTCTAGCCTGGGCCTAGGCAACAGAGCGAGACTCTATCTCAACTAAACAAACAAACAACGACACCAAAAATCTACAGTCCTGCTTGTGACACTCTGGTATTTATTTCATGTGGAAGTTAGAGTGCCCAAAGGACTAATAAGTAAATGTTAGAGTAGGGATTTTGCTGCAGGAATCCTTGGCACTTCAAAGTACTTTCAACCAATGAATTCGCTGTACAGTCTTCAAGAGGAAGAGATTTTTTCAATGTCATTTTCTAATTATCTACTGCATACAATACATTGAAGTGGAAAGGATTTGGACCCTAAGGCTGTTTCTCTTGCATAAGATATATGACTTATAGCCCCAGAGAACCACTAAACTTCTATAAGAAAATAGAATTTATAATGCTATCAATCACAATACTGTTCTAGTATTGCTTTTAAGTAGGAAAAATGCTAGGGTAGAAACAGTGTTGGCAGAAGATTCCTCAGCTGATTATTGCAGTATGCATCCTCGTTGAGTAAGGAGACCATATCCTTTGGCTCTATGTCTACTTTTATCATTTGATAAAATAACTGTACAAGGCACTTCCTTGTATCTCAATTTCCCTAATAAAAGAGTTGTAAAACTGGGGGGTCAGCTATAATTTACCTTTGCATTTATGGGAAAAGTATGACTAAAACAACCCAGGTTTGATAAAATAAATTCAGATAAATTTTAAAAAGCAAGAGCCTACTGCATTACTCCATTTTTGTGTTGCTATAAAGAAATACCCGAGGCTGGGTAATTTATAAAGAAGTTTGCTGTATGGTGAAAGAAGAAGCAAGAAAGATGGAGGGAAGTTCAACAGGCTTTTAAACAACCAGATCTCATGTGAACTCAGAGTTAAAGCTCACTTATTACTAACAGAATGGTGCCAAGTCATTCATGAGGGATTTGGCCCCAAGATCCAAACATCTCCCACTAGGCCCTACCTCCAGCACTGGAGACCACATTTCTACATGAGATTTGAAGAGTACATATACCCAAACCATATCATTTCAACCCTGGCATCCCAAATCTCATGTTTATCTCATATTGCACAATGTGATCATTCCTTCCCAATGATCTGCCTAAGTCTTAACTCATTACAGCACCAACTCCAAAGCCCTAAGTCTCATCTGAGACTCATCTCTTTTCACCTATGAACCTGTAAAATTAAAACATGCTATTAGTTCCAAGAAACAATGGGGATATAGGCATTGGGTAAATATTATTTGATAAATGATATTTTTCCCATTCCTGAAGGGAGAAATCAGCCAAAATAAAGGAGCTATGGGCCCCATGCAAATCTGAACCCAGCAGGGAAGTCATTAAATCTTAACGCTCCAAAATAACCTCCTTTGGCGCCATGTCCCACATCCTGAGCACACTGGTGTGAGAGATGGGCTTTCAAGGACTTGGGCAGCTCTGCCCTTGGGGCTTTGCAGGGTATAGCCCTCATGACTGCTCTCATGGGGTGGAGTTGAGTGCCTGCAGCTTTTCCAGGCTCAGAATGAAAGCTGCCAGTACATCTACTGTTTTAAGGTCTGGAAGATAGCAGCCCCATCCCCACAGATTTACTAGGCACTCTGGGTGGTGCTCTAATCCCACATTTCCTTTTGGGACTGCCCTAGTAGAAGTTATCTGCAAGGGATCGGTCCCTTTGGCAGGCTTCTGCCTGGACACCCAGGCTTTCCCATATAACTTCTGAAATCTAGGTGAAAGTTGCCAAGCCTCCTTCACTTTTGCATTCTGCACACTTGCAGGTTTAATGCCACGTGGAAGCTGACAAGACTTATGGCTAACAACTTCTGGAGCTGTGGTCCAACCTGTCCCTGGGGTTTTTGAGCCTTAGCTGGAGCTGGAGCAGCATAGAAGCAAGGAGCAACTTCTGAGGGTGACATGGGGCATTGGTGCCCTGGGCCTGGCCCACCAAATCGTTTTTTCCTCCTAGGCCTCTGGACTGGTGATGGGAGGAGCTACCTCAGAGATCTCTGAAATGGCTTCAAGGCCTTTTGCCCATTGCGTTACCTATTAACACTTGGCTCTCTTTTAGTCATGCTAATCTCATGCTCATGGTTAGGAAGAATCAATATTGTAAAAATGGCCATATTGCCCAAAGTACTTTATAGATTCAATGCTATCCCCAACAGGCTACCACTGACTTTCTTCACAGAATTGGAAAAGAAACTACCTTTAATTTCATATAAAACCCAAAAAAGGGGGGGAAAAACCCCGCATAGTGAAGACAATACAAAGCAAAAAAAAAAAAAAAAAAGCTGGAAGCATCGCACTACCTGACTTCAAACTATACTACAAATCCACAGTAATCAAAACAGCATGTTCTGGTACCAAAACAGAGATATAAACCAATGGAACAGAACAGAGGCCTCAGAAATAATGCCACACATCCACAACCAGCTAATCTTGGACAAAACTGACAAAAAGAAGCAATGGGGAAAGGATTTCCTATTTAATAAATGGTGCTGGGAAAACTGGCTAGCCATATGCAGAAAGATGAAGCTGGAGCCCTTATTTACACCTTATGCAAAAATTAACTTAAGATCAATTAAAGATTTAAACATAAGACCTAACACCATAAAAACCCTAGAAGAAAACCTAGGCAAAATCATCCAGGACATAGGCATAGGCAAGGACTTCATGACTAAAACACCAAAAGCAATGGCAACAAAAGCCAAAATAGACAAATGGGATCTAATGAAACTTAAGAACTTCTGCACAGGAAAAGAAACTATCGTTAGAGTGAACCGGCAACCAACAGAATGGGAAAACTTTTTGCATCTAGCCATATGACAAAGGGCTAATATCCAGAATCTACAAAGAACTTAAACAAATTTACAAGGAAAAAAGCAAACAACCCCATCAAAAATTGGGCGAAGGATATGAATAGATGCTTCTTAAAAGAAAACAATTATGAGGCCAACACACATATGAAAAAAAGCTCATCATCACTGGCCATTAGAGATATGCAAATCAAAACCACATTGATATACCAACTCAACACCAGTTATAATAGGGATTATTAAATATCAGGAGACAACAGATGCTGGAGAGGATGGGATGAAATAGGAATGCTTTTACACTGTTGGTGGGAATATAAATTAACTCAACCATTGTGGAAGACAGTGTGGTGATTCCTCAAGGATCTAGAGCTAGAAATACCATTCAATACAGCAATCCCGTTGCTGGGTATACACCCAAAGGATTGTAAATCATTCTGTTATAAAGACACATGCACACATATGTTTATTGTGGCACTGTTCACAATAGCAAAGACTGGAACCAATCCAAATGCCCATCAATGTTAGACTGGATAAAGAAATTTTGGCACATATACACCATGTAATACTATTCAGTCATAAAAAAGGATGAGTTCATGTCCTTTGCAGGGACATGGATAAAGCTGGAAACCATCATTCTCAGAAAACTGACACAAGGACAGAAAACCAAACACCACATGTTCTCGCTCATAAGCGGGTGTTGAACAATGAGAACACACGGACACAGGGAGGGGAGAACTACACACTGAAGCCTGTCAGGGGTTGGGGGGACAGGGGAGGGATAGCAGGGGGTGGGGCAATAGGGGAGGGATAGCATTAGGAGAAATACCTAATGTAGACGACAGAGCAATGGATGCAGCAAACCACCATGGCACGTGAATACCTATGTAACAAACCTGCACAATCTGCACATGTATTCCAGAACAAGTAGGAGGAGGAGGGAGGAGGAGGAAGAAAGAAAGAAAGAAAAAAGAAAGAAAGAAAAAGAAAAAATGAAAGAAAGAAAAGAAAGAGAAAGGAAAGGAAAAGAAAGAGAAAGAAAGGGAGGGAAGGAAGGACGGAGAAAGGAAATAAAGAGAAAGAGAGAAGAAAGAAAAGAAAAAGAAAAGAAAGAAAGAGAAAGAGGAAGGAAGGAAGGAAGGAAAGGGAAAGAAAGAAAAGAATAAATGAAGTAAGAAAGAAGAAGAAAGTGGTTGCTCTACACAATCTGCTTGGATTCTTCCCCTGAAAGTTAGCTTTTCTTTTGTACCACATGGCTAAGCTGCAATTTTTCCAAATTTTTACACTCTACTTACCTTTTTAAATGTAAGTTTAAACTTTAAGTCTTTTTTTTGCTCTTTTTACAAAATACCTATTAGCACATAAAGAATTACTATTAGCTATGGGCTGTTAGAAGCAGCCAGACCACCTCTTGAAGATTTCGTTGTTTAGAGATTTCTTAAGCCAGATATCTTAAGTCACTACTATTAAGTTCAAACTTCCAGAGATCCCAGGGCATGAACACAATGCAACCAGTTCTTTGCTAGTATGTAACAAGTGTCACATTTGCTTCAGGTTCCAATAAGTTCCTTCTTTTCATCTAAGACCTCATGAGCCCAGCCTTCACTGTCCGTCCATATTTCTATTATTATTTTGGTCACAACTATTGAATGGACCTCTAAGAAGTTTCAAACTTTTTCTTATCTTCCTATCTTCATCTGAGCCCTCTAAACTCTTACAAACCACCAGTTACCCAGTTCCAAAGCTGTTTGCATGTTTTCAGGTATCTCTAGAGCCATGCCCCACTCATTGGTACAAATGTTCTGTATTAGTCCATTTTTGCATTATTGTAAAGAAATACCTGAGCCTGAGTAATTTATAAAGAAAAGAGATTTAATTGGTTTGTGGTTCTGCAGGCTGTACAAGCATAATGCCAGCAGCTGCTGGGCTTCTGGGGAGGTCTCAGGGAAGATTTTACTCATGGTAGAAGGGAGCAAGCACTTCAGAAAGAGTGAGAGCAAGAGACAGAAGGAGTGGGTCTCATGGACTGTTAAACAACCAGATCTCATGTGAACTCAGAGCGAGAGCTCACTTATCACCAAGGAAATGGTGCCAAGACATTTATGAGACATCCGCCCCTATGATCAAAACACCTCCCATCAGGCTCCACCTCCAACACTAGAGACCATATTTCAGCATAAGATTTAAAGGGGACATATAATCCAAACCATGCCAGTTACAGAACACAACAGCCATTTTATATCTGTATGATTTTATTTCTCTCAAAGTTTCATAAAGAATTCTGACATCAGTTAAATAATGAAAATAATGGAAACTTATAGAGCAAAGATTGACAAAGATATTTTACCTATATTAACTTATTCAATTCTATATTAAGAGATAGACTATTTTACAGATTACGAAATGGAGGCAAAGACAATTTAAAGTATCTTTAACTACATAGTCTGTCTCATATTGAATCTTGGTGATAACAAAGTAATCCTTTTCCTCCATAAATTTTTTCTAGACCTAATCTCTAGCACAGAGAAGTAGAAGAAAGAACAATTGGTAAAATTTCTGTGTTCTAGCTGAGGTGTTCCCATTTATTAAGTATGTCAGATAGATTACATTTTTATATGTAAAACAAAGATTGAATAATATCTTTGTTACTTCTTTTACCATTCTCCCATATAGATCTGTTGCACACTGAAATTTTTAAATCAAAAAAATTGAAAATACTGTCATCTTACAACAACTAACACCCTAGTATCTTATTATATCAAAAGATTGGAAATGACCTTTTAATCTCTCATTCTTAACTACCAATTGTTTTCCAGAGGAGTATGAAAGGAACAGCAATTATCTTTGATTCTCAGGTCTGATACTATTTTGAAATAGACATTTTTTTTTTCATAGAGGTTATACAATAGGGAAGATAGCCTAAAATAGCATTAATTCATAAGTACCCTTTCCAGCCAAGGTTTACTGGAAAGTGACATCACTTTCACCCCAGATCTCTGTCAACATGCAAAAATAATAAACAAATTACTGCATTTGTTATGTTGGACATTTTAATACTTTTATTTGGAGGATATTTTTATTTAGCTTGTATATCTGAATACATTTTGATATTGATATTCTTTTCTGCAGAACACCAGATGGCTAAAACACAGAAATGACACCTGCAGAAGTTAAATAAATAAGGAATATTCCCTAAATTTTGCCTTCTTGTGGCTGCCAGCTGTGCACATAGAACATGCAAAAGAAGTATAATCTACTATACTGGTTTCCTTAAAGAGACAATGGGAGGTTGTTACCAGAGTGTCCAGAGACTCATCAAATATTAAATCATAAAGAATGGAACTAAAAACCATATCTGGCTATCACTTGCAGCATTGGCAGTGCTGGGGGATTAGACTAAGACTCTGCCATCTGTGCGCTTGTTCAAAGTACAAGTGCTGCCATTGACCTATAATGATTTAACATTACCCTTGGGAGTACAGAGAGTGCAGACACATATGGGGTAAATTAGTACAGAAAAAAAAAAGAACAGGAATAAAATACAGAACTTGCTTGTTGGTCAAGTGCTATGACTCTAGATGCTCAAGTGCTATGCCTCTAGATGGTCTTATTAACAGATTCAAGGGGATAAAAAATGTTTACTTAGCTTATGGCTCTATAACTATAGATCATCAGGTTTCTTGTAGATCTTTCGATTAATGTGATTATATGTGGTTTAGTATATATAGCATATTTTTTGTAGAGTTAAATGTGCTGGCTCATTATTATTTGTCATATAAACTTACTATTAGAGTCAACTATCACTTGAATTACCTTATCTAATTTCAAATACATCACAAGACAAAGTATAAAGCCATGGTCTCACTTTTATACCAAGTCTTGAAGAAGAAAATATCCACTACTAAAAACTAAATAAAATTGAACTAAATGCATTTAGCTAGTGAAGCCTCTTTTTAAAAAAGAGCTACACAGCTAAGTAAAAAGCCCTGGATCTTCTTTCCTACAACAAACACACCAATTCAGCAAAAAGTCCTGGACAAATTGCCTTGTGAAAAGCAGAAACTAACTGAAAGTGTCCTGCTCCCTGGGAGAATGTAAAACCAGAATAACTGAAGACAGTAGAAAGATATGAGACACCTTATTGCCAGAGACACTGCCCCTGATGCAGACATATGAGTAGAAAGAGATACCTAGCTCCCAGCTTTACTCGGGCGGGGGAAGAGGGAGAGATGGGCTGTTTCATGCATCATCATTTCAACTTTTCCAAGGGGAGGCACTCTGCAGAAAAAGGCTTTTGTATTGCCACTCTTGGAGGTCTGACAGTTTCAGCACAGTCAAGTCATCCAAGGGAAAACAGGCAGCAGCGTGGACTCATAGACACTATTAATTATTCCCCTGCCCAGCATGGAATGAGCAAACAAACAACAACAACAAAATGCCAGCCCTCAGCTTCCTCCCTAGGGAGGAAAAGAGTTAATCTATGTTCCCAACACCCCAACTTTTTTGAGGCTTCCCAAAGAACTAGCATCTCTCTCTTTAGTCTTGAAGCACTGACAAGTCCATCACAGTCTCCACCTAGGGGAGAACAGAGATGCCTTGGGCTGATAAATGTCATAGTTTCTCCCTAGGCTTGTCTTAACACAGAGAAAATATAAAAAAAAAAAAAAACTACTACTACCTGCCTTTTCCTTGGGAAGAAAATAGTTGATGGAGGTAGAAGCTGTTTAGAACTTCTATTTAGGGCTGACTTGTGAGAGTCTTCTCCTATACGAGATAAGTCATTTAAGACTGGGAGAGGTGCCTGATTTGTCTAATGTGCAGACACAAATAAAGTCAAAGAAAATAAAGAACCAGGCAAAGATGGGCCAAACATAAGAATGAGGTAAATCTCCAGAAACTGATCATAACAAAATAGAGTTATGTTGTTCACCTAACAGAGAATTCAAGATAATTGTCATAAAGATACTCATCAAAGTCAAGAGAATAATGCATGAACAAAGTAAAAATTTGGATAAAGAGATAGAAAATATATAAAAGTGCCAAATGGAAATCATGGAGCTGGAGAATGCAGTAACTAAAAAAAAAATTAGTATATGAGTTCAACAGCAGACTAGATTGAGGTTTTGAAAAAATTAGTGAATTTAAAGATAGGTCACTGGAAATAATTTAGTCAAAGAATAAAAAAGAGAGAAGAAGCCTTAAGGGAATTATGGAAACCATTTAGTGAACCAGTAAACATACTGTGGAAGTTCCAGAAAGAGGAGATAGGGAAGGAAGACCATAAAGCATATTCAAAGAAATAATGTCTGAAAACTTCAAATCTCTGGAAGGTAATGAACATATAGAAACAGTAAGATTTAAAAAAAAAAAAAACACCAAATAAGACATCAAAAATGGAAAAAGTCACACCAAGATACATTACAGTCAGTTGGTCAAAAGTCAAAGATAGAATTTTGAAAGCAGTAAGAGAAAAGCAACTTACAGAGTGAAACTTTAGTAAGACTATTATCAAATTAGTCAGCAGAAAGTTTGAAGGCCAGAAGTGAATGAAATTATATACTTAAAGTGATGAAAAGAAAAAAAAAACCCTGCCAACTAAAAATACTACACCCAGCATAAAGACCTTCTCATACAAAAAAAAGCTAAGAGAGTTCATCATTATAGGACTATCCTTAAAAGAAAAGATTAAAAAGGAATACTTTTCAAGTTAAAAAGATACTAAGCAGTAATATGAGGATTTCATAAGAAAGTATGAAACTCATCGGTAAAAATAAACATGCAGACAAATACAGTAATAGTGAGTAAATCATTTAATTCTAGTACAAAAGGTAAAAAACAAAGATATTAAAGGTTACTTTATCTAAAAATATGATAAAATATATACAATATAAATAGATGTGAATTGTGATGACAACAAAGTATGCATTGAGGAAAAGGAAATGCAGAGTTTTTGTTGCAATTGAACTTAGTTGTTATTAGATAACAGTAGACTATTATAACTATAAGGTATTTTATGTAATCCCAAAAACAACTAAAAAATAATACTTATGAAGTTATATAAAAGAAAAAGAGAAAAAAATCAAAGCATATTAATAGAAGAATCAATAAAACAAAGGAAGACAGCAAGGGAGAAAAATAAAAATGTAAGAACTACAAGACTAACAGTAAAAAAAATAACAATATGACAATAGTAAATTTCTTTTATAAATAATTACCTTAAATATAAGTGTATTAAACTCTCTAATCAAGTTGCCTCTTTGGAAAAATAAGCAATGATAAAATGGAGAAACCTCTAGCTAGACTAAGAAAAAAAAAGGAGAAAACACAAATAAAATCAGAGATTTAAAAGGAGATATTACAACTGACACTATAGAAATTTAACAAATAACAGACAATATGAACAACCACATGCCAGTAAATAAAAATGCTTTTACACTGTTTATGGTCATATAAATGAGTTCAACCATTGTGGAAGACATTGTGGCAATTCCTCAAGGATCTAGAACTAGAAAAACCCAATTGACCCAGCAATCCTATTACTGGGTATATAACCAGAGGAATATAAATCATTCTACTATAAAGATACATGCACATGTATGGCTATTGTGGCACTGTTCACAGTAGCAAAGACTGGGAACCAGCCCAAATGCCCATCAATGATAGATTGGATAAAGAAAATGTGGCCCATATATACCATGGAATACTATGCAGCCATAGTAAAGGATAAATTCATGTCCTTTACAGGGACAATGATGAAGCTGGAAACCATCATTCTCAGCAAACTAACAAGAACAGAAAACCAAACACCACATGTTCTCACTCATAAGCAGGAGTTGAACAATGAGAACACATGGACACAGGGAGAGGAACATCACACACTGGGGCCTGGCATGGGGTGGGGGGCTAGGGATGGGATAACATTAAGAGAAATACCCGATGTAGATAATGGGTTGATGGGTGCAGCAAATCACCATGGCAAGTGTACACTTATGTAACAAACCTGCACATTCTGCACATGTACCCCAGAAGTTAAAGTACAATTTAAAAAAAAAATCTAAAGACAAATTAAACATGCACAGACACAAACACACACACACCCCAACATGCCAAACATACCAAAATTCATGGGATGAAGCAAAAGCAGTATTGAAAGGGAATTTTATAGTAATGAACACCTACATTGAAAAAGAATAAAAAGTTTACATAACTTATCTTTATACCTCAAAGCACTAGAAAAATGAGTATAAAGTAATCTCAAAGTTAGCAGGAAGAAAGAAATAAAGATTAGATCAGAAATAAATGAAGTAGCAAATAGAAAAGGAATAGAAAAATCAAAAATCTAGAGTTGGTGTTTTGAAAATATTTTAAAAATTGACAAACCTCAGCCAGACAAATAAAGAAAAGAAGATTTAAATAAAGAAAATCAGAAATGAAAGAAGAGACATTACAACTGATAGCACAGAAATACAAAAGATCATAAAAGACTACTATGAATAATTGTACTCAAATTAGATAATCTGTAAGAAATGAGTTAATTCCTAGAAACTTACAAACATAGAAACATACAAATCTACAAACAAACATACAACTTCCAAGACTGACTCATTGTGGAAGACAATGTGGCGATTACTCAAGGACCTAGAAATAGAAATTCCATTTGAACG
>PVKP010015098.1:23356-51350 GCA_004027715.1 Plecturocebus donacophilus
AGGACACATGCACACGAATGTTCATTGCAGCACAGTTTACAATAGCAAAGACCTGGAACCAACCCAAATGCCCATCGATGATAGACTGGACAGGGAAAATGTGGCACATATACACCATGGAATATTATGCAGCCATCAAAAACGATGAGTTTGTGTCCTTTGTAGGGACATGGATGAACCTGGAAACCATCATTCTCAGTAAACTGACACAAGAACACAAAATCAAACACCGCATGTTCTCACTCATAGGCAGGTGTTGAACAATGAGAACACATGGACACAGGGAGGGGAGCACTACACACTGGGGTCTGTTGGGGGGAAATAGGGGAGGGACAGTGGGGAGTGGGGGGTTGGGGAGAGATAGCATGGGGAGAAATGCCAGATATAGGTGAAGGGGAGGAAAGCAACAAATCACACTGCCACATGTGTACCTATGCAACAATATTGCATGTTCTTCACATGTACCCCAAAACCTAAAATGCAATAAAAAAATAAAATTAAAATAAAAAAAAGAAAAGAAAAAGACAGTATTTATGGTGCAATAACTATTACAGAAATTAAATCAGTAATCAAAGTCTTACAACAAAGAAAAGCCCAGAATCAGATGGTTCCACTGGTAAATTAAACAAATATTTTTAGATGAATTAATGCTAATTTACCCTAAAATCTTTTTTAAAAAATGAAGAAGTAGGAACACTTCCAAACACATTTTACAAAACCAGCACAATGTCCTACAACAAAGTCAGACAAAGGTACCACAAAAAAAAAAAAAAAAAACTACAGGCAAATAAGTTTGATAAATAAAGATGCAAAAATCCTCAACAACAAAATGAATGCAACAGCACATTAAAAGGATCATACACCATAACCAGCTGGATTTATCCATGGCATGCAAGTATAGCAATAATCAATTGCTCAATATATAATTAATATTAATGTTATATAGTAATTGATAATGTAATATAGCACATTAACATAAAAATGATTAAAATTTTATTTTTAATTTCCAGCTATTTATTAATATCTTTGAAAAAATTACAAATTTAGAGAATATTCAGCATACTTCAAAAAAGATACCAAGTCTTACAAGGTACTATCTCTCAGAAGAAGCATAAGTGAATATTTAATTGCACATTTTCTATAATCAGATAGCTTTAGATTTTCTTTCTTTTAACTTTTATTTTAGGTTCGGAGGTACATATGCAGGTTTATTATATAGGTAAAGTCATGTCATGCAGGGTTGTTGTACAGATTATTTCATCACAGGTACTAAGCCTAGTACCTTGTTTTTTTCTGTTTCTCTTTCTCCTGCCACTCTCCATCCTGAAGTAGGCCCCAGTGTCTGTTGTTCCCTTCATGGTGTTCATGAGTTCTCATCATTTAGCTTCCACTTACAAGTGAGAACATGATATACTTGGTTTTTTGTTCCTGCATTCATTTGCTAAGAATAATGGCCTCCAGCTCCATATATGCCCAACAAAAGACATGATCTCAGTGGTTTTTATGACTGCATAGTAATCTCTTTGAAAACCAGTACAAGACAAAACGCCCTCTCTCACCATTCTTATTCAACATAGGATTATAATCTGGCCAGAGCAATCAGGCAAGAGAAAGAAATAAAGGGCATTCAAATCAGAGGAGAGGAAGTCAGACTATCCCCCTTGCAGATTACATGAGTCTATATATAGAAAATTTCATATTCTCAGCCCAAAAACTCCTCCAGCTATAAACAAGCAAAGTTTCAGGATACAAAATCAATGTTCAAAAAATCACTAGCATTTCTAATCTCCACAATAGCCAAGCCAGGAGCCAAATCAGGAATACAATCTTATTTACAATTTCCACAAAAAAAATAAAATACCTAGGAATACAGCTAACAAGGAAGGTGAAAGACCTCTACAATGAGAATTACAAAACACTGATCAAATAAATCAGAGATGACACAAACAAATGAAAAAATATCCCATGCTCATGGATAGGAAGAATCAATATCATTAAAATGGCCATAATTTAATGGCAATACTAAAATAACCAAAACAATTCATAGATTTAATGCTATTTCTATAAAACTATCAATGGCATTCTTCACAGAAATAGAAAAACTATTTAAAAAGTCATACAGAACCAAAAAAGAGCTTGTATATCCAAGGAAATCCTAAGCAAAAAGAATAAAGTTAGAGGCATCATGTTACCCAACTTCAAACTATACTACAGATCTACAGTAACCAGAACCAAATGGTACTGGTACAGAAAGAGGCACATAGACCAATATAACAGAATAGAGAGCCCAGACATAAGGCCACACATCAATAATTATCTAATCTGTGACAAAGCTGACAAAAACAAGTAATGGGGGAAAGACTTCTTATTCAATAAATGATGCTAAGATAACTGGTTACCCATATGCAGAAGATCAAAGCTGTATCCCTCAAAAATAAAACTCAAAATGGATTAAAGACTTAAATGTAAATCCTAAAAGTATAAAAACCCTGGAAGACAACCCAGGCAATACTATCCTGGACATAGGAATGGGCAAAGATTTCATGATGAAGACAACAACAAAAACAATTGCAATAAAAGCAAAATTGACAAGTGGCATCTAATTAAACTTGAGAGCTTCTGTACAGCAAAAGAAACTATCAACAAAGTAAACAGATCACCTGCAGAATGGCAGTAAATTTTTGCAAACTATGCATCTGGCAGAGGTCCAATATCTAGCACCTATAAGGAAATTAAACAAATTTATAAGAGAAAAACAACCCCATTAAAAAGTGGGCAAAGGACATGAACAGACACTTTCAAGAAAAGATACACATGCTACCAAAAAACGTGAAAAAAAGATCAATGTCACTGATCATTAGAGAAATGCAAATCAAAACCATCTGATTTTAATCTGGTTTAATTTGGTGTGAGATCATAAATGATAGCCAATGATATGTTAATTATTAAAAAAACAAAAATTTTAAAAATGAATGGCTATTATTAAAATTAAAAAAAAAACAGATGCTGGCAAGGTTGCAGAGAAAAGGGAACACGTAAACACTGTTGGTGGGACTGTAAATTAGTTCAACCATTGTGGAAAGCAGTATAGGGATTCCTCAAAGAGTAGACCTACCATTCAATCCAGTAATCCCATTGCTGGGCATATATACCCAGAGGAATTTAAAGCATTCCATGACAAACACACATACACACAAATGTTTGTTTCAGCACTATTTACAATAGTTCATTTTCAACCTCGTTTTGGATCTTGTTGAGCTTTCTTGCAATTCATTCTTTGAAATCTGTATCTGTCATTTCTGAGTTTCCATTTTGGTAAGGTTCCATTGCTAAAGAGCTACGATGATCCATTGGTGGTAACACTACATTAAAATTTTTTGTGGTGCCACGATTCTTGCTCTAGTTTTTTATTGTGAGACACTGGCACTTCTAATTTTTGTGGGTTTTTTTTTTTTTTTTTGAGACTGAGTCTGCCCCTGTGACCCAGGCTGGAATACAGTGGTGCAGTCTCAGCTCACTGCAACCTCCGCCTCCTGGGTTCAAGAGATTCTCCTGCCTCAGCCCCCTGAGTAACTAAGATGACAGGTGCCCGCCACCACACCCAGCCTAATTTTTTTGTATTTTCAGTAGAGACAGGGTTTCGCCCTGTTGGCCAGGCTGGTTTCAAACTTCTGACCTCAAGTGATTTACCCACCTCAGCCTCCCAAAGTGCTTGGATTACAGGCCTGAGCCACTGCATCTGGCTAATTTTTGCAATTATTTTTATGTGGGTAGAATTTTTATTTCTTTCCCTACAATATTATTGCTGCTATTTTATTTCCCTTGCTCTACACCTGAGTCCCGCCCAGGTGGGTGTGACTGTAGAGAATGTTGGTTAGGGTCTTTTGGCTCTGCTTTCATAGCCTTATGCACTTCTGATAGCAGGTTTTATACCAGGCTGTGTAGTTCAACCTACATGCCAGGATGCGGCACTTACAGGTAAACCAGCTGCAACCAACATGACTGGATCTATATTTGATCCCTGTTTACTGGGAGAAGCTCTCTGTTGTCTCAAGCAATGGGCTGATCTGTGGAGTACATAGCGGTCTGATATCCCTACTGAGCCTTAGGGAATCAAGGCCAAATGGGTGGAAACAGACCAGGATGGCCTACTCACAGGAAACCTGATGGCAGGCACAAACACCAGTGCCAAGGGTGAATCCAGTAGGAAGCCACCAAGCACTCAGAAGTGTGACTAAGCACTGAGCTAGGTCAGCCTTGGGTTCGAGTTCTCTGCATAGGGAGTAGGTGAGTGGCCTAAACTCCTAATCCAGTAGAGTGGATGCTCTAGATGCCTGGAGAACTGCCTGGGCATCAAGTGTACAGGGTTCTGCCACACCACAATCTCTGCACAGGAAGAACCATGGTGAAGCAGAGGATTTTCTGCCCCATGAGCAGCCAGATTCACCATGGTCTCTGCACAGGTCAGGGTAGGTGGTTCAGGGTGCTGATCTATGTAAATGGGTGCACCAAATTTTTAGAGATATGCCTGGGCATGGAGTGGAGAGGGCCCTATTGCCCCAGGATCTCTGAACAGGGGTTTGGAGTAGCTCAGGCGGCTGAACCAGGCAAGCAGGTGCTCCAAATGCCTGTACATCAGCCTAGCTTTGCAGTGCAGAGGATCATACTGCACCATATCTATACCCAGGAAGGATGGGACAACTCATGCTGCCAAACCAGACAAGCATGCCTGGATCTATCCCAGGCATGACATGAAGAGGGCCCCACTGCACCATGATCTATGCACAAGAACGGTGGGGTGGAACAGGTATTGAAATATCTGGTCTGAAACTAAAATGCCTGAATAGCCATGCATCCAGTTCACCAAAGAATGAGTGACTTTGTATGTGCTCATACTAAAAAATGGCATTCTGTTCTTGGTCCCAGGCCTGGGGAAATGCCTGCAGCTTTTACTGGTGTCTTTTCCTTTAAGTGTCTCCAAGCTTGTCCCCAGGTTACTTCTAGAACTTGGGAGGAAAAAAAAAATGCTGTCCCTCAGCCTGGGGTGCCCAGATCCCCAGTGGAAAGGGGAGTCACAGAAGAAACCTCTGACTTTCTTATGTACTGGGGCATCACTCACTTTTATCAGCCAGATGCTGTCATGGGAGCTGTTTCCCTGCATTCTCATCCTCAGGATCTGGGGTGTCCTTCACAATTCCAGTAGATTCCCATTTTACTTCTGGAATTAAAGCTCACAGAATTTATCTCTATGCACTATCTTGTTCATTCCAAATGGCTGAGACACATTAAGATCCTCTAATCCACCATCTTGGAAAAAAAAAGACAACAAAAATAAACTAAAATCTATTTATTGTTCTTAAAATGCAGAAAAAAATATTTGACAAAATTCAGCACCTTTCATGGTAAAAACTCAACAAACTAAGAATAGAAGAAATAAACTTCAACTCACTAAAGACCATATATGAAAAGAACTCATCTAATATCATACTCACTGCTGAAAAACTGAAAACCATTCCTCTAAAATCAAGAACAAGGCAAGGATACCAACTCTCCCAACTTTAATTCAACATAGTACTAAAATTCCTAGTCAGAGCAATACAAAAAGAAAAGAGATGAAAAACATACAAAAAAAAAGATGAAGAATTTAAATTATCATCATAAAAACTGAAAACCATTCCTCTAAAATCAAGAACAAGGCAAGGGTACCAACTCTCCCAACTTTAATTCAACATAGTATTAAAATTCCTAGTCAGAGCAATACAAAAAGAAAAGAGATGAAAAACACAAATAAAAAATGAAGAATTAAAAATATCTTCATGCAGGCATCCTCTTACATACAGAAATTTCTAAGAATTGCACCAATAAATTTGTAGGACACAAAATCAACATACAAAAAGACATTGCTTTTCTATTTAGTATCAGGCAAGAAAACTAAGAAAACAATTCCATTTACAATAGTACCAAAAGGAAGTAAAAACCCCTACAAACCTTCTTCAGTAGCTCCAACTCTGACAATGTCTTTTGCAATCATGTGTACCTTATAAAAAAAGCATTTCAGTGAAGGTCTTTCTTCTCTGGATAGCTTCACCGAATTTCTAATTATTTAACAAGCACTTTTGTACCATATCATTTTTCTCCTATTATTCCAAGGTAATATATATTTACTTTAAGAAGGGTCTCATGTAAGGATAATGAATAAAATTTAGGCTGCTCTGTTTTGTGGGAACAGAAAACTTTGGAACTTTATTCATCAGGAAAGAATTTTCTTTTAAGCATTTTCCTGGACATGTGCCTATTCTATGTTATTCTTCATCTTCCTCTTCTTTTCCTACAATTACTCTGCTATTAGAACTAGTGGTATGCAAGTGTTTCTCTTTCAATAGAATACATTTTGCTCCTCTGATCACTAAACAAAAATAGAAAGATCTCAACTAAAGGCTGGCTAACACTGAAATACATCACCCTTCCTTGCTAAGTTTTCACTTTATTATTTTTATAAATGAACTCTTGATAGAATACAAAAAGAAAATGTTATGCATTAATGGCTTTTAATTTCATAAACTTACATTTGTCATAGCTTTCCTACAAATTTCTTCAACCACAAACACTTTTAGTTAGTGAAGCTCACAACCAATCGCTTGTTCAGATCATTTCATTCTTATGGTACAGTAAGTAATGAGCTCTCCTGGATAGGTGCACTATTGGCTCTTTTCTTTCAGTATTGACATTTTTACACATATATATTTAGCAAAAAAAGAATAATACATCCCCATTAGAGAAAATACAAAAATGTAAATCAGCAAAAATAAAAGCAAATTAAAATTATTGTCACTGTTAACCATACAGAAAAAATAACCATTCTGTCTTCAAGTATCTCCTTCAAGATATATCCATCTAACAGTCTTCTTGATTTTGTACATCATGTTATTTCTTACATTTATTTAATAAATATGCATTTAGTAACTACCACGTTTCAGGTTCCCTGCTGGCTGCTTGGGATAAATAAAAGTTATGTGACTCTGCCCAGTTATTCCTTTATAGTAATAAACGATGCAAAACAGCATCCAGACAGAGTAATAATGCAATGCAGAGTTTTGAATTTTTAATTTTTGTAGGTACACAGTAGGTAAATATATTTATGGGATATATGACATATATTAACATAGGTATGCAATGTATAATAATCAAATCATTAAAAAGAATGTATTCATGCCCTGAAGAATTTATTATTTGTGCTGCAAACAAACCAATTATACTCTTAGTTATTTTGAAATGTACAATTAAATTATTAGTGACTATTGTTACCCTGTTGTGCTATTAAATACTAAGTTTGATTCATTCTTTCTAACAATAGTTTTTGTACCCATTAACAATCTTTACTTCTCCAACCCCCAGTACTCTTCTCAACCTCTGGTCACCATCCTTCTACTCAATATCTCCATGAGTTCAGTTGTTTTGATTTTCAGATTCCACAAATGAGTGAGAGCATGTGATGTTTGTCTTTCAGTGCCTGGCTTGTTTCACTTGACATAGTGACCTCCAGTTCATTCACGTTGTTGGAAACGACAGGATATCATTCTTTTCTATGACTGAAGAGTCCCTATTCTGTATATGTACCACATTTTCTTTATCCACTTATCTGTTGATGGACACTTAGGTTGCTTACAAATTTTGGCTGTTGTGAACATGCTACAGCAAACATAGAACTGTAGTTATCTCTTTGATATACTGATTTTCTTTCCTTTGGATATATGCTCAGCAGTGGTATTGCTAGAGTATGGTAGCTCTATTTTTAGGTTTTTGTGGAACCTCCAAACTGTTCCCCATAGTGGTTGTGCCAATCTGAAATTGGGACAAAATACATTTTTAAAAGTGAAAAGGGAAATATGATAAATTGACTCATGAATCAGAAAATCATTTCATTTCCAAATGGGAAGTGAGGCACATGGGCCTTTACAACTGACTTCCCCGGTCTACCTAAGGTTTCTGTTACCTGTTCATCCAGCCTAGGTTTATCCAGCATAGATGCGAAGAGGACAAGAAAGAGGGTTCTTCTCTCAGGGACACTTAGAAACATCTAACAGTGGATTTCCTCCCAATTTTTGTCTCAGCAGACCAGGAATCTATACCCTTTATAGGAGTCATAGAAATATTCTTTACAAATAATGCATTCTTCCACATTTTTTAAAACTATATCAGAGTTTAGGCTTTTAATACTCCCAGGCTCTGGCATGACACATTTTTTTTTCTGTCTTCTTAGAACTTTTTCATGAGGCAACATATGCTGTTGAAAAATGGAATAAAGAACAAAAATTCCAACAGAATTTAAGTAAAATCTTCAGTAAATGTCACTACATACACGTTTGTTCTAGAAGGAAATATGGCTTTGTTTATCAAAGGCTTTACTCATATGCATATGCTTTTCCCCAGCAATTCAGTTCCCAAACTTTTATCATAAAAATAATTATTTTAACTTTTAGTTTAGGTTCAGAGTTATATGTACATGTTTGTTAATAGGTAAATTGCATGTTGCAGGGGCTTGGTGAACAGCCTATTTTGTCACGCAGGTAATAAGCATAGTACTCAATAGGCAGTTTTTCAGTTTTATTCCTCTCCTCCCACCCTCCACCTTCAAGTAGGCTCTGGTGTCTATTCTTTTCTTTGGGTCCATATGTATTCATTAGCTCCCACTTATATCTGAGAACATGCAGTATTTGGTTTTCTGTTCCTGTGTTAGTTTGCTTAGGATAATAGCCTCCAGCTCTATTCATGCTGCTGCCAAGGACATGATCTCATTTTATAAAAAATAATTTTAAATAGACATAACAATTTAGCCAAGCATGCCCATCACAGCATTATTTATCACTAAGAAAAACTGCAAACATAATTATAATGAATATTTAGTAGTATCAATCATGATATATCTATTCAAGAAATATGATGCAACTATTAAATAAGGTTATAGATGGATACATTCTCACAAGGAAAAATGTTTATAATCAGTGGTTTAGTGAAAAACTAACATAAAACATATTTCTGAAAACATACTTTATATTTATATAGAAATTTCAATAGTGTTTATGTCTGATTAATGGCATTGTCCATGATTTTTGTTTTATTCTTATGGTTTATCAGCTTTCTGATGTTTTTCCTTAGCAATAATATTTGTTAATTGGTAAAAGATTCTCTGCTACCACACTGTATGTTCTCACTTATAAGTGGGAGCTGAATGATGAGAACACATGGACACATGGCGGGGGGAACAGCACACACTGGGGCCTCCCGGGGTGGAGAGTGGGAGGGAGACCATGAGTAAGAATAGAAACTGGATGCTGGGATTAATACCTAGGTGATGGGTTAATCTGTGCGGCAAACCACCATGACACATATTGACCTCTGTAACAAATCCACACACCCTGCACGTATGTCTCAGAACTTAAGTTGAAGAAAAAAGAAAAAGATTCTCTGTTACCAAATATGAACTGAATAACTCTTCAAAGAAGAAATTTTCTGAGAATAATATAGAATATCATGTTTTTTGGTTGTAGGAAGAAGATTTGAGAGATTATTCCATGTTTATTCAATTGTCATTATATCTGTGCAGTGGCTTTAAGGTTACCATACAGCTTCACATATATTTCTTAATCCTCAAACCTCCTCCCTGTGTGATATATAATAGGTATTTTTATTCTTATTTCATGTATAAGAAAACTGGGCCTGTGTAATGTGGTATGATTTGCCCTTTGTCACTCAGCATGTAAGTCATGATGTACGCTGCCCCCAAATTCAGTGCTTTTTCTTATACATCATGTTTTTCACAGGAAATTTGTTCATATGCCATTTGAGAAAGAAGATAGTACAATTTAATTATTATTATTATTCATAGGTGCCAGAAAATTGCACAGACATTTTAATCACAGGAATTACAACTACACTAAGTAGATGCCCATGCCTACTAGCAATTTAAAAAATTATAATAAAAAGATTTATATTAATACTTCCAAAAATAAGGCAGGAAAAGTAAAAAAGACTGTTCTAGCACTAAAGGTAGTCATGTATACTTCCTTATTTAATTATAAAATTTACCTTATTTAGGATGTACTCTCAAGTTTGTTCAGG
Organism: Plecturocebus donacophilus; assembly: GCA_004027715.1. Classification (NCBI taxonomy): domain Eukaryota; kingdom Metazoa; phylum Chordata; class Mammalia; order Primates; family Pitheciidae; genus Plecturocebus; species Plecturocebus donacophilus. The sequence goes on from PVKP010015098.1 coordinate 33,476, forward strand.
TATAGCATTTTATATGATCAAACTAAAGCTTAAAAGTAAGTAATCCAATCCAAATGACAGATTCAGCTCTGTGGGTCAGAGGCCAAAGTCAGTGCTCTTCACCACAACCCACTTTTACACAAGCGTCAATCAGCATTAATCCCCACACCCCCTACAGAGCTTGGTAAGTGACAGAAACAGAGCAGCTATCCCAAACACTCCATGGAATGCCTAAACAAGATGCAATATCAATAAAATTTCTCAACCACTTAGATTCCCCTGAACAGATAAACCAATCTTACAGGAAATTTGCTAAGTAAAATGAAAAATTTTGGCACACATAATGACCTATTGTACTATTTGCGTTTTTATAATAGTCTTCATGATAATCAAAATCATTTTGTTTAGGACTAACAGCACAATAAGAAAAGGGAAATAGAGCAATTACATGGATAGGCCAAGTCAGCACATTGCTTTCAATTGAGTTATATAGCAGTTTTATGCTAAGCTGTTTTAGGCACCTAAATTACCTAAACAAGTGTGATTTCCCACTCTGCCTCAAAGCACATTTTTGAATGTCTACACAACCAGGAAAAGTAGCCACATATATCTTTACATGTATGAATATGTGATAGCCCTGAGTTCTGCCTATTCTAAAGATAAGATTTATAAATCTAACACTAAAAAAGAGATCAGATAATGTAGGGAAGATGGTAGATAGGAGACAAGGCTAATGGGCAGCTCCCAGTTGGATAGACAGAACAGCATGTGGAGAATCATACCATGAAATTTTGATCCAAGAACAACCACAGGAATGTACCAGGAAAACCAAAAGAATTCATAGATCCTTTGAAAGAAGCAGTATGCTGCTGCAAATTCAACAAGACAGGTGAAAAACTGTAAGTTCCCAAATTATGAAATGGGGGACATTCGCCACAGAACACACATTCCCCACTGGGGAAACTAAAAATCTAGATCACAGGGCAAGAATTTAACCTTACTTAGAGCTGAAACAGATTTTTAGGGAGCTGTGCAAAATAGAAAGGTAAAAGCAGCAGCAGGAAGAGCCTTACAGGCACTCCCAGTTTTTAGCTCTAGCCCAGGGAAGTTATCCCTGACTTTATCTCGCAGGTGCCCATGGGGTAGGCAGCCAGCTGATTAGGGAGAGGTCACAGGTTGAAAAGGCTTCCAACTGACATGTGTAATAATTTTGACTGGGGACAAATATTCTTGAGCAGAAGCGGGGGTGGGGGACCGGGGGACAAATGGAAACTGCTGCAGATACCAGCACAGGAGCCACCACCAACAGTGTGGGTAGATGGGGAGGGGTGAGACCTGAAAGCTGTGCTTGATTTCTCAATGGGGAAGCTTATGGCCTGGAGGACATTCTGAGCAGGGCACTGCAGGAGCAAAACCAGCCTTGCCAACTATGTGGGAGCTGGATAAGGCCTTTTGCTACCAGCTGTCCCCCACTTCCCTGTTAAACTATATGACACAGCAGAGGCAGCCATAATCCCCTCTGGAACATAACCCCATTGACCTGAGAACCACCCCCAGTGCCCACAGTGGCTGTGACAAGCCCTGCCCAAGAAGAATCTAAGCCCAGACCCACCTAACCCTGCTCCTATGTAGTGGCATTTCTCTACCCATCCTGTTAGCTGAACAAAAAAGATACAAACTCTTTGGACCCTACCCATTGCCTGGGAAACAAGAATACTCACCCTCACCAACTTAGGGCAAGATGAGATCCCTCTGCTATCACAGCTGGTGCTCTCTTAAAAGCACCATCTCCTTGCTGGAAAGCAGCCAACTCAGGACATTACAGAAACTCATGACTGAATAAGCCTGCACTTGGGAAGGAGAAAAAAAAAACAGCTAATTCCACTGCCTGCAACATGCTGGCTAAGCAGAGGTCCTCAGTCTCTCCACATGACAACTTTACTGCTAGCACAACCAGCAGTTGAGAAAGCCAGCAGACTAAACACATCTACAACCAAGGACTCTCACAAAGTTCACATCACTCCCATGCCACCTACACCAGAGTAGGTGCTGGTATTGTAACCGGGGGATGGGGTGCAGGGCCTCAGCTCCCTCCCGGCACTTGCCAAAGATATAACCAGGAATGGTAGCAGAGCTGTGGGGCATCCCAAAGAAGCTTCCTGTTCTCCCATCTGATGTTTGTTTTCCCCGATATGCTCAGGTTCTTGACCTCTCATACCCCAGGAATGGGAAAGGGTCACAGAGGCACAGTGAGCTTACAGTTCGAATAAATATCTTGGACCCAAAGAGTTTCACAGAGAGTGATTTATTAGGCAGAGAGAGAAAAAAGAGAGAAGGAGAGAGAGAGAAGAGGAATTCCAAGGGAGGAATACAAACAGGTAAGAGGCAGGGAGATTTTAAGCCCAGAGTTATTTATGCCCCATTCATGTTCCCATTTAATAAGAGGAGTTCTTTTAAACTTCCTCTGGAGTGATTGATCTTCGACTTTGATATCGGATTGGCTGCCCAGCCCACAACAGAGGCCATTCCTCCCAGAGCTTTTTGCGAGCTTTTTGAACAAATAAGCACACCTGGAATTTCTACCTAGCCCATGTGCAGGAAAGTTAGACAAAGAACTCTAGGTTCCCAGATATGGGCATTGATAGAGGCATGGCACTGGGAAGCTCTTGCCTTTGAAACCATGCCCCTTGTGGACCCACACAGTCCCTCAGTATCAATTGCTGGAAGAACTGAAGACAAATCACATCACAGGACTCTTTGCTGAAGTTCCTCAGCAGCAACCTGGAGCCTGGTAGCCTCGCTGGTTGGCTAGACCCAGAAAAATTACAAAAATAATAACAATCACTGTAGTCTGGCTCTCAGGAAAACCCATTTCTAGGAGAAGAGGAGAGTACTGCATCAAGAGAGCACACCATGTAACAAAAGAATCTGAACAGCACTCCTTGAGTTCAAGATCATTCCAATGAAATAGTCTATCCAAATAAGAAGGAATCAGAAAAGTAATTCTGGTACTATGACAAAACAAGATTCTATAACATCCTCAAGAGATCTCACTAGCTTTCCAGCAATAAATCCAAAACAAGAAGAAATATCTTGGCTGGGCACTGTGGCTCATGCCTGTAATCCCAGCTCTTAGGGAGACAGAGGCGGGAGGATAGCTTGAGCCCAGGAGTTCAAGACCTGCCTGGGCAATATAGTGAGACCCCATTCTCCACAAAAAGGAAAAGAAGAAATCTCTGGATTTCCAAATAAAGAATTCAGAAAGTTGTGTTTTTTTTAATTACCGTTATTATACTTCAAGTTCTGGAATACATATGCAGAATGTGCAGGTTTGTTACGTAGGCATACATGTGCCATGGTGGTTTGCTGCACCCATCAACCTGTCCTCTACATTAGGCATTTCATTAGCAAAACGTTGATTATTAAGATACTCAAGGGATACCAGAGAAAGGTGAAAAACAGCACAAAGAAATTTAAAATGCAATACAGGATATAAATAAAAATTTTCTAGAGAAACAGATATTATACAGAAAAAAGTCATAACTTCTAGAAGTGAAAGGCACACTTAGAGAAATACAAAATACACTGGAAAGTTTCACCAATAGAATTGAACAGTTGAAAGAGCTTCAGAACTCAAAGGCAAGGCTTGCAAATGAACCCCATCAGACAAAGACAAATAAAAAGGAATTAAAAATATGAATAAAGACCCCAAGAAATTTGGAATTATTTTAAGTGGCCAAACCTAAGCATAATTGGTGCTCGTGAGGAAGAAGAGAAATCTAAAAGATTAAAATACTTATTTGAGGAAAACTTTTCTGGCCTTATGAGAGATATAGATACCCAAATTCAAGAAGTTCAAAGAACACCTGGGAAATTTATCACAAAAAGATCATCACCAAGGCACATAGTCATCAGGTTAACCAAAGTTGAGATGAAGAAAAAAATCTTAAGATCTGTAAAACAAAAGCATCAGGTAACCTATTGAGGAAAACCTACCAGATTAACAGCAGATTTCTCAGCAGAATAATTAAAAGCCAGAAGGGATTGGGGGGGTGCTATTTTTAGCCTCCTTAAACAAAACAATTATCAACCAAGAATTTTGTATCTAGAAAGACTAAGCTTTAGAAATGAAAGAAAGATACAGCCTTCTTCCAACAAACAAATGCTGCAAGAATTTGCCACTACCAAGCCAGTACTACAAGAACTGCTAAATGGAGTTCTAAATCTTGAAACAAAAACTTGAAGTACATGAAAATAGAAACTCTTTGAAACATAAATCTTACTGGGCCTATAAAACACTAACACAATAGAAAAAAAAGGTATTTAGGCAAAAATTAGCATTATGAATAAAACAATACTTCACATCTCAATACTAGTGATGAATGTAAATGGCCTAAATGTTCCACTTAGAAGATACAGAATGGCAGAATGGATAAAAATCCACCAGCCAAGTATCTGCTGTCTTCAAGAGACTTATCTAACACATAAAGACTCACATAAACTAAGGTAAAAGAGTGGAGAAAGTCCACAGAAAAAGACACAAAAAGTGAGGACTTTAAAACAATAATTAAAATAAAAAAGACAAAAAGGGACATCACATAAAAGGACTAGACCAACAGGAAAATACTACAATTCTAAATATATATGTATATATGCACCTAACACTGGAGCTCCCAAATTTATAAAACATTATTACTAGATGTAATGAATGAGATAGAAAGCAATGCAACAGTAGTGGGGATTTCAATACTCCACTGACAGTATTAGATCATCAAGACAGAAAGCCAACAAAGAAAAAATGGACTTAAATTATACCTTAGAACAAATGGATATAACAGCTATTTACAAAGCATTCTATCCAACAACTGCAGAATATTCTTTTTTCATTAGCACATGGAATATTCTTCAGGATAGGACATATAATCGATCACAAAACAAGTCTCAATAAATTTTTAAAAATTAAAATTATATCAAGTATTCTCTCAGACCATAGTGAAATAAAATTGAAAATCAACTCCAAAAGGAATCCTCAAAACTATATAAATACATGGAGATTAAATAATCTGCTCTTGTATGATCTTGGAGGTGGAAATTTAAAAATTCTTTGAACCGAACAATAATAGTGACACAACCTAATAAAAGCTCTGGGATACAGCAAAAGCAGTGCTAAAAGGAACGTCATAGCATTAAATACCTACATCAAAAAAAAAAATCTGAAAGAGCACAAATAGAGATTCTAAAGTCATACCTCAAGGAACTAGAGAAATGAGAACAAACCAAACCCAAACCCAGCAGAAGAAAAGAAATAACAAAGAGGAGAACTAAATGAAATTGAAACAAAATATAAATAAAACAAAAAGCTGGTTCTTTGAAAAGGTAAACATACTTGATAGGCCATTAGCAAGATGAACCAAGAAAAGAAAAGAAAAGATACCAATGAACTCAACTAGAAACAAAATGGAAGCTATTACGACTGATAGCACAGAAATATAAAAGATCATTCAAGGCTAATGTGAACATTTTTATGCATACAAACCAGAAAATCTAGATGAGATGGGTAAATTCCCAGAAATATACAGCCCTCCTAGACTAAGTCAGAAAGAATAGAAGCTCTGAACAGACCAATAACAAGCAGCAAGATTGAAATGGCAATTCAAAAGTTACCAGCAACAACAACAAAAAATTCCAGGACCAGATGAATTCACAGCTGAATTCTATCAGCCATTCAAAAAAGAATTGATATCAATCCTATTTACACTATTCCACAAAATAGAGAAAAAGGAAATCCTCCTGAAAATATCCTATGAAGCTGGTATCACTCTAATACAAAAACCAGGAAAGGACAAAACAAAATAATAAAACAAAACTGCAGACCAATATCCCTGATGAACACAGATGCAAAAATCCTCAATAAAATACTAGCTAACAGAATGCAACAAGGTAATACACCACAATCAAGTTGATCAAGTGGGATTCAGACCAGGAATGCAGGGATGGTTGAACATCCGCAAGTCAATAAATGTGATACATTACATAAACAGAATTTAAAACAAAAATTATATGATCATCTCAATAGATATAGAAAAAGCATTTAACAAAATCTAGCATCCTTTTATGATTAGAATCCTCAGCAAAATCAGCATAAAAGAGACATACCTCAAGATAATAAAAGCCATCTATGACAAATTCACAGCCAACATTATCCCAAATGAGGAAAAGTTGAAAGCATTTCTCCTAAACTAGAATGAGACAAGGATGCTACTTTCACTACTTCTGTTCAACATAGTACTGGAAGTCCTAGCCAAAACAATCAGACAAGAGAAAGAAATAGGGCATCCAAATCGGTAAAGAGGGAGTCTAATTACCACTGTTCACTGATATGATTATATACCTAGAAAACCCTAAAGACTCATCAAAAAAGTTCCTAGATCTGATAAATAAACTCAGTTACTTTTCAAGATACAAAATGTACAAAAGTTAGTAACACTGCTATACACCTGGAGTGACCAAGTTGAGAACCAAATCAAGAAGTCAACCTCTTTTATAATAGCTGCAAAAAATAAAATACTTAGAAACATACCTACCAAAGAAGTAATAGACCTCTACAAGTGAAGCTACAAACCACTGCTGAAAGAAATCATAGAAGACACAAACATGTGAAAACACATCCCATGCTCATAGATGAGTAGAAACAGTATTGTGAAAATAACCATATGGCCAAAAGCAATCTACAAATTCAATACAATTCCCATCAAAATACCATAATCATTCCTCACAGAACTAGAAAAAAATATCCTAAAATTCGTATGTAACCAAAAAGGAGCCCACATAGTCAAAGTAAGACTAAGCAAAAAGAACGAATCTGAAGGTATCACATTAACTAACTTCAAACTATAAAGCTATACTCACCAAGCTTGGTACTGGTACAAAAATAGGTACACAGACCAATGGAACAGAATAGAGAACCCAGAGATAAAGTCAAATACTTACAACTAACTGATCTTTGACCAAGCAAACAAACACATGAAGTGGGGAAAGGCCACCCTACTCAACAAATGTTGCTGGGATAACTGGCACGCCACATGTAGAAGAATGAAACTGGATCCTCATCTTCTCCCTTATACAAAAATCAACTCAAGATGGATAAAGACTTAAATCTAAGCCTATAACCATAAAAATTCTAGAAGATATCATCAGAAAAACTTTTCTAGACATTGGCTTAGGCAAAGGCCTCATGACCATGAACCCAAAAGCAAATGCAACAAAAACAAAAATAAATAAATGGGACCTAATTAAACTAAAAATCTTCTGCATAATAAAAGAAATAATCAGCAGAGTTAACAACTCACAGACTGGGAGAAAATCTTCCCAATCTACACATCTAAAAAAAGACGAATATCCAGAATCTACAAGGAACTCAAACAAATCAGCAAGAAAAAAATCAAATAATTCCATTAAAAAGTGGGCTAAGGACAAGTATAGACAGTTCCCAAAAGAAGATACACAAATGTAAATTAAAACCACAATGAGACACCACCTTACTCCTACAAGAATGGCCAAAATTTAAAATAAAAAAAAAATAGATGTTGGCGTGAATGTGGTAAAAAGGGAACACTTTTACACTGCTGGTGGGAAAGTAAACTAGTACAACCACTGTGGAAAACAGTGTGAAGATTCCTTGAAGAGCTAAAAGTATTACTACCGTTTGATCCAGCAATTCCACTCCTGGGTGTCGACCCAGATAAAAAGAAGTCATAATATGAAAAAGACACTTGCATCCACGTTTTTACAGCAGCACAATTTTCAATTGCAGAAAACATAGAACCAGCCTAAATGCCTATCAATCAAGAAGTGGATAAAGAAAATGTGGTGTGTATACACACACACACACACACACAGGAATGCTACTCAGCCATAAAAAGGAACAAAATAATGGCATTCACAGCAACCTGGATGAGTTGGAGACCATTATTCTAAGTGACATAACTCAGGAATGGAAACCAGATATCGTATGTTCTCACTCATAAGTAGGAGCTAAGCTATGAAGATGTAAAGGTACAAAAATTATACAATGGATTTTGGGGCTAGTGGGGGGAGCAGAAGAAGGCGTAAGTGATAAAAACATTTGGTACGGTACACATTTCTCAGATTATAGGTGCACCAAAATCTGAGAAATCACTATTAAAGAACTTATTTATGTAACCAAAAACCACCTGTGTCCCAAAAACTACTTAAAAATTTTAAGAAATGCAAATCACATTTTAAAAAATAAATAAAAATAAAACAAGGGTTCATATGCACAATTTACAGATTTTTGTATTTTGAAAGATTTACCTCTCATTCATTGAAAATATCACCTATATAAGAGTTAAGAAGCGTTAAAGAAAGCAAACTAGCAATATTTTTAAAAATATATTGTGAAAATGCAATTGATATATTATTGATTTCATCTATTCATTCATTCACCAAAAATTTATAGAAATCCTTACTTCATGCCAGGCACTGGGTACAAGAGGTCAGTCTAACCCCTGTCTTTATGAGCCTATTGTTCAAGTGATATTCTCATTGATTTCATTATCTCATTCCTATACTAGAAAAGCATTTCTCATTCTAGCCCATATAAAAAGAATTCTAATGGTGGTTCTTTCTGCTGTATTACTAACTACTGCAGTTTGACAGAAAGTCACCTCAAAGTTTAGTTTTGTGCCTTTTCTCATCCTCTCAGCAGAAGTTTGTTTACTACAGCTTTCAAAATATGTCACACCTGCAGCTCTCACTTGAAAGGAAGCACATAAAAGCCTTAAGACTTCATTCCCTGGGAAATCTAGCAGAGAAAGACTGATGAAATCAAGGACATACCCATAGCAGAGGACAAAATCAAGCTGCCAGGTCTGGTTCAACACACGCATTTTTATGTCTCTTGAGGCTGCTGATTAGAGTCCTTCTTCTAGAAATGCCCATGCATCTCATGTGGGAATACTACTATTAAATCATTTTTCACTTTCCTATTTTCTTCTCTTCCATCAGCCTGAATATCTATTCTAAAGCATGGGACTAAATTTGTCAAACAGATAAGCAACACTGCCATTCAGAGGGAGAATGTAAGATTTCTTTAAAAAGAATTAAACTAAATTTAAGAGATTATTTTCTTCCTTCAAAAAGAAAAAACTGATTATGACAATCATTATTGGATCACATATATGTATCCCCATGATAGAAAGGAAGTGAGTGTAAATTAGCTTTCTACTGATGTATAAAAATTTACATTTCCATGCATTAGGGTTTGTCCTTAGGTATGTGAACAAATCAGCATCCTGAAGTATTATTTTAAATAGTGAATGGTGCATTCTTCTAAATTTCTAAGATAGACATGTTATCTCCACTACTTAGCTACCAGCACCAAAAGAAGAGGTCTTGACATCAAAAGTAAAGCACAGGTTATGTAGCCGACAAATCATGAAAAGTTTACTTCATTTGTTTCAAAGATTCATCTGCAGAAAGTTAAAGCCACTTAGGAAACATAAAATGAATGGTTAAACCACCAGTTTAGTCTTGATGGGTGACCACTAATGGACCAGGCCTCAACACTATCCAGTCAAATAAACACTCTCTTAAGTTCTCATAGATTAGAGGATGAAAATAGCTTTAACACATAATATTTTACTACCTGGCCCATTGAGAAAAAATACATACTATAAAACCATTTTCTGCTTCAACTCTATCTTAGAGTACTGGAACAAATAATCCCCTTTGCACAGACTTAAGATTGTCTAAAATCTTTGCTCCTGGAATGTAAAGCCAGTCAGACCTGCCCAGAGTAAAGGCTTTGAGTTATACTTTTATTTCTCCTCAGTGATGATCAATTTGTTGAGCCCTCTAAAATAATAGGCAACAATTTGTTCATGATTTTAAAGTTTATTCACATACTTCATTTACTAATAGAAAAAGGAAAGGTCTTTTGTTCATCATTCCCTTCCCAAAAGATTTCTAGCCTCTCCTAAAAATCTGTTTCCTCAAAATTTTTACTGTATTGGGGCTTTAAGACCTTCCTTGAAAATATTTAGGATGCATTCAGCTTAACTGAAACACCAAAAGTACATCATTTGGCAAGTATACATGGCTTAATTTTATTCTACTGCATCTCATATTTTCATATACCTCATTAGTGTTATTACTGTCAGCTTGCAATTATCCCCAATAACAGAGGATACAGAATATATGGAAATGGAAATTCTCATATAAATCCCAAGGTTTATTTTATCCAGCATATTTAGTCTTCTTCTAATCTAACCTTTTACCTTAGGTGATATTTTACTAGGCTTTTACTAGAAAGCCCGACAATTAGCAAAACTGGCTTACTGAAGTTTTTCCTCATCTCACTCCTGGCAGAAAATCAGCTAAGTATAAGTAGTGTCCAGGGTGCAAGACACAGTTTAAAGTTAGGAGTCATGTTAAAGTGAACTGAGGTATGGAACTTAAGCATGTAAGTCAATATGCCAGGAATCTTAAGAGCAGTAAAACCAAAAATAATGCATAGAGCAAGGAAGAACAGGAAACTGCTCTAATCCTGGCTTGAAGCAGCCAATAGGAAGTGTTTATTTGTTTGTTTGTTTGTTCAGACCCAGATAACCTACATCACTGGAGGGTTTTAATCTCAGGTCTTATTATGGTTGAAGAACAGAATAAAAAACAGGGGACTATATTGAAAAATTTCCCATAAATTCACAAAATCTATAGTCAAAGATTAGCCCAGTAAGAGCTGCCTAAATTCTGTATTAGAAAAATAAGCAAACAACAAACAAAAATAGGAGAGGTGCATACAAAAAATTTCAAAAAATGCCTTTAAACAGGTAAAATGTTGATGTTTCATCTACCCTAGCCCTTGCTAATTTCCAACAATACTCTCTTTAAATGCCGGGAGGACTGAGAAGGAGAAAAGTCAAAATGCTCTGGGCCTATACTGTTAGAATTCCAGACTCTCCTTGTCCAAGTCACAGGTGGATCCCTATGTGGGAGTACGGGAACATTTCTGGGGACCTGAGCTGCTGGGACTATGTCTTCTGTGCTTAATTCCAAAGACAGTGCCAAATCAAGAATAATTACTGTTATAACACACATTCTAAAAGTAAATGAAGTCCTTACAATTTTTTTTAATAATATAAATTTATTCTTTCACAGTTCTAGAGGCCAGAAGTCTGAAGTTAAGCTGTTGTCATAGTTAGCTCCTTCTGGAGACTTAAAGGGAGAATCTGTTTAATGCCTCTCCTAAGTTACGATAGCTGTTGGCAATCCGTGCTGTTTCTTGGTTTACAGACACATCACTCCGATCTCTGCCTGGGCCTTCCCATAGATTTCCCAGTGTCTGCCTGTGGCTTTTTCCTTTCTGTGTCATATTTTATCATTTTTTTAGAGACAGGTCTCACTATGTTGCCTAAGTTGGCTTCTAACTCTTAGGCTCAAGTGATTCTCCCACCTTAGCCTCCTGAGAAGCCGGGAGCAGGGACTACAGGCATTTGCCATCATGCCTGCCTCCATTTCTGTCATTTACAAAGACACCATCATACGTTTTATTAGGCCCACCATAATTAGATAATCTCAACTTAATTTTCTTACCTAATCACATCTGCAAAGACCCTTTCTAAATAAGGTCAAATTTATAGTACCAAGGGTCAAGATTTGGACATACCTGTTTGATGAATATAATTAAATCCATTACACTTGGCCAATTTACAATTTTTAGAACATATTTTTAAAAAATAAAACTATATGCTAAATAAAAAAACGTGTCAGGTAATAAGGTACTGCTGGTAATAAAACCAGGAGATTTAATGTGAATAAACTATGATGAATGAGCAATAAATTACATTTGATCCAAGGCAAAAGAGAAATACATTAACAGTAGATGCCTTGGGATAATTTGGTAGTTTCTAAGACACTTGTTTTTCCTCCAGTTAGGGCATGAATTAACATTGATGACAATAAGCAGGAAGACTGACTAAAATCTTTGTTGAGTGCACAAAGAAAAGTAAATACCTATAATTAATTATGTAACTAAAAAGAGGAGAATAAAAATTAAAAAGTAAACCTGTTACCGATGCATATATATTAGTAGCCTATAGACTGATTGGCTAGATTTTTAGATGTCACATTGGGTACCTCAACCAAAAGAGATGGATGACAACATCAAAGGGGCTGCTTCAGGAGAGAGGAAGAAATAGGAGTCAGACAAAACACAAAGAACGATTTTGATAATCATGGTGAAGTTTTAAAGCATGCAGGGAGAAAAATAAAATTCTAAGCATTTAAAACATAAACAAATGCCCTGTATCCAGTAGCATTTCAAGGATAACAGAAAGTAAATTTCACATCACAAGGCTTTTATTTATTTTGAGGCAGTTTAAAGATAGTCACATTGTGGCAAATATTACCTTTGCTCTGAAGAGGTAAAAAATAAGCACAGGCTGTGCTCAGGATATTACAAGGCCTATGAGCAGTTTTGAATACACATATATTTGGATCTACTCATTAACTTTGAAAAGTAATACCCAACCAGAAGAGTTGGCTAGCTTCCAACAGCTGCAATGAGAAACAGGACAACTAAAATGCAGTATATTTTACAGACTTCACCATGAACACTTCATGAATTTTTTTTTAACTAGAAGAAGTGTTTGTGACTGCTTCAGATACATTTTAAAATCAGCAGTTGTTCACCGTACTGAGTATTTCTCTATCAAGGGGGAAATTTTTCTTTTTTTACCAGATATTCTCCCAGAAATATTTAATAAATTCATCTATATGGCATATATCCATTTAACTTAGATATTATGAGTAGTGTTCCAAGTTAAAATACCAGTTAATATTTTCATTAAAATCACTTGATGAAAAATAAAAACATATATAACAACAAAAAAGTAAGCCCGTGTGGTTATCACTTATTCTTCATTTATATTTTACAAATAAAAATAAAAAATAGGTAAATATATTTCCACAAATTTCTGTACAGGAGAAATACATAAAGAAAGGGATAATCAAGTAAACATAATTTTAATAAAATCTTGCAGACTAGACATTATACAAGTCATAAGAAATTTTAACTATTAAAAATTACAAATAAAATGTAAGTTTTCATTTAAATATGCATTGCAACATATGAATTACTTGGTTTCAAAAATTTATAAAAGCATATTTTCAAGTTTTTTAAATGCCAATTATCCTCCAATTTGTAATTCATAATTAATGTATATTTAATATGCACTTTTCATAAGTAGCCTCTTCTTGTGCTATTGGGAAAAGAAAAGAAAAACAGTTTAAACTAGTAAGCTTTAACTTAGTTTTCTTTAAATTGGGGACAATAACTGCTTTAAGAATCTTATTAACGTTGTGAATATTCTACCCATGTTCTAGTTCTCCACAAACATTCAAATACATACAGCCAACAAACATTCCTATATATTTCAGGGAGTCTCCAGGTGGAATTAATGCCAAAATCTAGCATGCGAATCTCTTTCCTTGCAATTTTATATGGTAAGGAATACTCTAAGCACTGGGGAGGAAGTAGAGAATTGACAGGTGCTGATATGGTTTGGCTATAACCCCACCTAAATCTCATCTTGAATTGTAGATCCTGTAATTCCCCCATGTTGTGGGAGAGACCCAGTGGGAGGTAATTGAATCATGGGGGCAGGTCTTTTCTTTGCTATTCTTGTTGTAGTGAATAAATCTTACGAGATCTGATGGACCAAGCTTTCTCTAGCCTACCACTATGTAAGACATGCCTTTGCTCCTTCTTTGCCTTCTGCCATGATTGTCAGGACTCCCCAGCCATGTGGAACTGTGAGTCCATAAAATCTCTTTTTCTTTATATGACACCGAGTCTTGGGTTTGGCTTTATTAGCAGCATAGGAACAGACTACACAGGTGTGAAGGCAGTTTTTCTGGCCAATTCTATACTTCCTCTTTAGTCCCTAGACTAGCACATAATAAATAATTTTGGATGAATGAGTTATTTTATCAGTTTGGGGTATATTGAAGGCTGTGGAAGCAGCTTTATGAAGGGAATTAACAGAGGACTTAGATCCAGAGGATATGATTTTAAATTTCTGCTTCCTAATCTTCACTATGACCTCAAACAAATTATCTAAATTCTCTGAGTCTCAATTTTCTTATCTGTAAAATGGGAATAATAAAATCTGTCCCTAGTAAGTTAATATAAGAATTAAATTGAAGCAATATTTGTCATCAACAATTTGACCAGCGGGAGACACCAGTGGTTTGTCTGTTTAGGCACAGTGTTAAAAAAAAAATTAACTTGCAGATATGTATGCAAGTGTTATAATGTTCTCTTACCCCAGACTTTACTTTTCCTCATTTTCTTCTATGTCCCTGCCTTCCTCCTTTACATATATGTTACCTGCCTGGTCTATGAAGGCATTTGAGTTTGATTCCTAAAAAATATTCAGTACATACTAATTTTACATCATCAACACTAAGGTAAAAGTTCTTTGAAAGCCAATACATATTTTGCAAAGGATTAAATTTTTTGTATAGAGAGAAACCCTAAGCAATTCTCAGAAGTTAATTAATTCTGAGAAAAAGAAAACACAGGACTGATGAAACAGCAGTTACCACATGATGTTTGATCCATAGACCAACAGAAACTAAGAATAACAAGAAATAATCTGTTGTAGCCGAATGGAAGCCACAAACTGTAGACAACAGTCACATAGCCAGACCTGAAACCAGTCATTGGAAAACATCAGTGGTCACAAAGAAACAAAAAAAATAAAAACAATAAAAAATAACAATAGGTAAGGTATCAGGGGAAGGTGGATAAAAACCTCATGGTGTTGAACAACTAATATAGGTAAGTTAGGGGCTGTAATACTATGAAGGTTGTTTTTTTTTGATTTAAAATGAGTTTAAAAGAGGAATCTTCAATGTCTTTTATCCCCAAAATATGTGTAGGCATAAAATGTCTGGCTTTATTTTCTGGACAAGTTTTACTGCTGTGTCCAACCAAGTGAAAAGCTCTAGCCATTGGGGAATGCTGCTATGAATATTTTCTGTTTGCAGGTTTTGTTTTAGAAGCTAGTGAGAGATTTTTCTCTTCCATCTAATACCCTAAGATCCATTTTAGTCTCCTGGCAACTATTCTCTCCATTTCTCACAAAAGACAATGAAATTACTATACTTTTATGGCTTAGAAAAAAATCACTATATTGCTGATCTTTTTCCTAGAAACTTCAAGCAGAACAAATCTCAAAACTAATAGTGTCCACTTTGCACTTTAGATAGACCATAAAGGTCAATTTGTTACAAACTGAAACATTTATTCCTTTAGGATAAAAAAAAAAAAAAAAAAAAAAAAAACATGGAATTAGCTGTCACGTCTTTACCAGAAAAGAAAATGCGAATGTTCATAAATGTGATACTGCTATCAAATGACAGACTTGGCTTTAAACAAAATAGGTTGTTACATCACATTAGAGAAGCCACATTGACTAACCCAGCAGCAGATACACACAGGAAAGAAGTTCAGAGGCATTACAAATAGCCGCTCTAATCCAAATGTCAGACAAGCCACAGACGAGATATACTCTAGGGGATAGAACTGTCTGTGCTCAAAGTTTAAACAGGGAAGAGAGAAACAAATGACTTGTTTCCCTAAAGAACAAAAGGAAAACAGAGCAGGCAAATTTCAACTAGAGTAGAAATTTAGTACATTGTCATATGATCAATATAAATCTTCATAATAAATAGTAGGTACCACATAGCTAGACTTCACAGAAAGTATGTCTAAACTCTCACAGCAATGCTGCAGCATATTCATTTCTCAGATAAATAAGCTGAGGCTCAGAGGTGTTAAATAACATATCCAAGATCCCACAGCTATTAAGTGGCAGAATTAAAGTTCAAATCTGAGTCTGTCTAATGCTATCTAATATCCATACCCACCATTCACTTTCTCAACCCAGAATTCCTCTTTTCACAAACAACCTATAATTTGTTAGTAAAAGTTTAGGTATCATCCATACCTGTGAATCTCAGACTCAAGTTGTATCTAAAGGAGTCCTAGGCCTAAGGGAATTCTCAAAAGTAATTATGGGATAATTGATAATGAGAAGGAAACCACAGCCCTGAAAGCCGCAGCACCAGCTTGTGTCTCTCTTTTAAATTCAGAAGCCAGTCTACACTCTCAGTGCTGACAAACTGCATGCAGAACACTGTGACTCTACAATGGAAAATTACTAAAAGTTACACAGAAATGATTTTTTCAGTAGGAAGAAAATGGAACATTTGGAAACAGACCAAATGAGCAAAATTAATATTATATTTTGGTTCCCAGAATTATTATAGTGCTTTCATGACTGAATATAATATAAAAATAACATAGGCAAGTAATATACATGTGTTGAATTATGTGAAATACATAAAAGCTTTGTTCTGCCTAATCTGGAAGTTGTTTCTAGATCCAAATTTTGCTCCCACATGGGATGGAAGTAGGATGGGAGATACTGCAGCTACACTAACCTTTATGACACAAAGCATATGTAGATATAAATTATAAATAATCCCTTTCATTAGAAGGGTAGTATCTTTTTACAGTCCTGACAAATTTTAAAGATAAGGAAAATATCTCAGTCTCTAAGAACTGTAACCTTCCTTTTTCTCTAAGGAGAATGTACAGGATTGACTGAACAAAGAAAAATTCAAAAGCTCATTTATGTTGCTTTAATTGTTTAGAACTCTTAACACAAATATTTCACCTGATCTAGTTATAGAGTTCATTATATTTTGTCTTTCAAGTACATATAAATAATATATATATTGTAATTTTATAAGAGCGAAAAATTCTCACTACTACCTTACTCTAAGAAAGTGTCTTACGTTTCTATCTTTTCCTTTTAAGCATTTTAATTTATCAAGACTCTTTGATGACCCAAACTCTCCAGTCAAATAAAGGAGCTGAAAACAAGAAAATGAGCACTGTTCTCTTTATTCACTGCTTTTCTCTTTCTGTATTTCAGGCTTTCAAATCCATCTCAAAAGCTGTTTATGGCACAAATCCACATTGTCACTATTGTATAAATCAAGTACTATCATTTTTAAGTTTAAGAAACAAAGGATGGGTAAAGATCTAAGTGACCCCTTAGCTTATCTATGGCTGAGAGACTGATCAAAGATTAGCTAACTCATATAAGATAACCTTTCTGAACCGGGCTCCTGAGACAATGACCCCTCCTACTCTAAGGCTTCTGCCTCCATTATCAGTCAGGTCATCAGTTCAACAATAAGACTAAACTCTCCCAGATTTCCTAGCTCTGTTTAAAGGCATCAGGAAAAACCCAGATATGACTCCTCCCTAATCTCCAATACCTATAGTCACTAACTTCCTGGAATCCACCAGAACCAATCTCATTATGCCATTTATTCCTGTCTACATCAAGAACTCTCATACTTTCATTCCCACAAGGCTCTAACATGATCCTTCCTCCTCACCTCCACCCCATACACAAACATCTATTTTCAAAATGTTTCCATCATGCCTTAGGAATTATTAATAAAATCCATCACCAGCAAAAGCCTCTCTCTTCAACATCTTCTCTTAGCGTTCTGTTCACTTTCTTGCTACACAGAGCAGAAACCTGGCTTTCCCTGAGTACTCCGCATCCCAACCAGCCCCTTAAAGTGGTGGCTGTTTTTCTCTCATGCGCTGGGCTTGGAGGTGGGTCATGCGTCCTCCTTGCTCCTCTCATCATTTGTCCATCCTCACTCCCTCTTCCCTAAACCCTCTACTTTAAATCTCTGTTACCAAACATCACCCCTATCCTTCATTGTTTTGTCATCAACCAATTCTCAAGCCCTTCTACCTCATTTCTCAAAGATGTCCGCTCCT
>PVKP010015099.1:0-51256 GCA_004027715.1 Plecturocebus donacophilus
AAAAAAAAAAACGAAAAAAAAAAAAAAAAAAAAAGAGACAGGCAAGAATCACTGTAGTTTCATCAATTAGAAAACAGGCTCAGTTCAATGAATGTTACAACAAAGTACAAAGGGTAAATATCCTTCACGAACAGATCTTATGAGTGAAAACTTACTAATATCCAATAGCTGATATTAGTAATTGATACATTTCACCAAAAAACACATTCTATATATTAAAAAACTTATCACTAGAAACAAGAAATACAAATTAAAAAATAAAAAAAAATAAAAATAAAATAAAACTACTATTCCAAAGAAATACCTGCACCTTCATTGCAGCATTATTTACAATAGCCAAAATACAGAAATGATCTAAGTGTCTGTCAACATATACATGGATAAAGAAAATGTGATGTGTGTATACACACACACACATACACAATGAAATATTATTCATTTGAAAAAAAGAAAGAAATCTTGCCTTTTTTGTGATTACATGGATGAACCTAGACAACATTATACTGAGAAAATTAAGTCAAACACAGAACAACAAATGCTATATGATCTCACTTACATGAAATTTAAAATAATCAAACTCACATAAGCAGAGAGTAGAAGAGTGGTTGCCAAGGGCTAGAAAAGGGGGTAATAAATGGTGTTGGTCAAACGGTACTAAGTTTAAGTTATGCAAGTTGAATAATTTCTAGAGACCTAATGTACAGCATGGTGACTGTAGTCAACAATACAGTGTTTTATATTTGAAATTCACTAAGAGGGTAGATCTTAAGTGTTCTCTTATAAAAAAAAAAAGAAAAAATATATAATATATAAATATATATAATATATAAATATATATATTCTTTCTTTTTAATACATATATAAATATATTATATATATATATATATATATATATATATATTATTGCACTTTAGGTTCTGTGGTACATGTGCAGAACATGCAGGATTGTTGCATAGGTAAATATATGGCAATGTGGTTTGATACCTCCATCCCTCATCAGCTATATCTGATATTTCTCCCCATGTTATCCCTCCTCAACCTCCCTACCACCTGCTGTTACTCCCCTATTCCCCCCACAACAGACCCTAGTGTGTGATGCTCCTCTCCCCGTGTCCATGTGTTCTCATTGTTCAACATCCACCTATGAGTGAGAACATGTAGTGTTTGATTTTCTGTTCCTGTGTAAGTTTGCTGAAAATGATGGTTTCCATATTCATCCATGCCCCTACAAAGGACATGAATTCATCCTTTTTTATAGCTACATAGTATTCCATGGTGTATATATGCCACATTTTCCTTGTCCAGTCTATCATGGATGGGCATTTGGGTTGGCTCCAGGCCTTCACTATTGTAAACAGTGCCAGTATGAACATACGTGTGCTTGTGTCTTTATAATATGATTTATGATCCGTTAGATATATACCCAGTAATGGGATTGCTGGGTCAAATTGAATTTTTATTTCTAGGTCCTTGAGGAATCACTACACTGTCTTCCACAATGGTTGAACTAATTTACACTCCCACCAACAGTGTAAAAGTGTTCCTATTTCTCCACATTCTTTCCAGCATCTGTTGTCTCCAGATTTGTTAATGATTGCCATTCTAATTGGCATGAGATGGTATCTCAATGTAGTTTTGATTTGCATTTTTCTACTGACCAATGATGATGAGCTTTTTCTCATGTTTGTTTCATTGTATATGTCCTCTTTTGAAAAGTATCTGTTCATGTCCTTTGCCCACTTTTGAATGAGTTTGTTTTTTTCTTGTAAATCTGTTTTAGTTCTTTGCAGATTCTGGATATTAGCCCTTTGTTAGATGGGTAGATTGTAAAAATGTTTTCCCATTCTGTTGGTTGCCAATTCACTCTAATGATTGTGTTTCTTTGGCCGTACAGAAGCTCAGGGGTTTAATTAGATCCCATTTGTCTATTTTGACTTTTGTTGCCAATGCTTTTGGTGTTTTAGTCATAAAGTCCTTGCCTCTGCCTATGTCCTAAATAGTTCTGCCTAGGTTTTCTTCTAGGGGTTTTATGGTGTTAGGACTCATAATTGAGTCTTTAATCCAGCTGTAGTCAATTTTAGTGTAAGGAGTGAGGAAGAGGTCCAATTTCTGCTTTCTGCACATGGCCAGCCAGTTTTCACAACACCACTTATTAAATAGGGAATCCTTCCCTGTTGCTTTTGTCAGGTTTGTCAAAAATCAGATGCTTGTAGATGTTTGGTGTTGCCTCCGAGGCCTCTGTTATGTTCCATTGGTATATATCTCTGTTTAGGTAGCCATATCATGCTGTTTTGATTACTGTAACCTTGTACTATAGTTTGAAGTCAGGTAGCATGATTCATACAGCTTTGTTCTTTTTGCTTAGGATTGTCTTGGATATATGGGCTCTCTTTTGGTTCCATATGAAGGTAAAGGTGGTTTTTTTCAGTTCTGTGAAGAGGGTCATATGTAGCTTGATGGTAATAGCATTGAATCTATAAATTACTTTAGGCATTATGGCCATTTTCACAATATTGATTCTTCCTAATAATGAGCATGGAATGTTTTTCCATCTGTTTCTGTCCTCTCTTATTTCCTTGAGAAGTGATTTGTAGTTCTCCTTGAAGAGGTCCTTTACATATTTTGTCAGTTGTATTCTCATGTATTTTATTCTCTTTGTAGCAATTGTGAATGGCAATTCGTTCTTACTTTTGCTCTCTTTAAGTCTGTTATTGGTGTATAGGAATGGTTGTGATTTTTGCACATTGATTTTGTATCCTGAGACTTTGCTGAAGTTGCTTATCAGTTTCAGGAGATTTGGGGCTGAGATGATGGGGTTTTCTAAATATACAATCATGTTATCTGCAAATAGAGACAATTTGACTTCCTCTTTTCCTAATGAAATACCCTTTATTTCTTTTTCTTGCCTGATGGCTCTGGCTAGAACTTCCAATACTATGTTGAATATGAGTGGTGAGAGAAGGCATCCTTGTCTAGTGCCAGATTCCAAAGGGAATACCTCCAGGTTTTGCCCATTCAATATGATATTGGCTGTTGGTTTGTTGTAAATAGCTTTTATTATTTTGAAATACATTCTGCTGATAACTAGTTTATTGAGAGTTTTTAGCCTAAAGCGTTGTTGAATTTTGTCAAAGTCCTTCCCTGCATCAATTGAGATAATCATGTGGTTTTTGTCTTTGGTTCTGTTTATGTGGTGGATTACATTTATAGACTTGCATATGTTGAACCAGACTTGCATCCCTGGGATGAAGCCTACTTGATTGTGATGGATAAGCTTCTCGATGTGCTGTTGCAATCAGTTTGCCAGTATTTTATTGAAAATTTTTCCATGTATGTTCATCATGGATATTGGCCTGAGTTTTCTTTTTTTGTTGAGTCTCTGCCAGGTTTTGGTATCAGGATGATGTTGGTCTCATAAAATTGATTTTGGAAGGATTCCCTCTTTTTGGATTGTATGAAATATTTTTCATAAGGAGTGCTACCAGCTCCTCTTTGTACGTCTGATAGAATTAGGCTGTGAACCCATCTGGATGTGGGCTTTTTTTCATTGGTATGCTATTAATTACTGCCTCAACTTCAGCCCTTGTTATTGGTCTATTCAGGGTTTCAACTTCTTCCTGGTTTAGGCTTGGGAGGGTGCAAGGGTCCAGGAATTTATCCATTCTTCCAGGTATACTGGTTTATGTGCATAGAGTTGTTTGTAGTAATCTCTGATGGTAGTTTGTATTTCTGTGGGATCAGTAGTGATATCCCTTTTATGTTTTTTATTGTATCTATTTGATTTCTCTCTCTTTTCTTTTTTATTAATCTGGCTAGCGGTCTGTCTATTTTGTTGATCTTTCCAAAAAAAAAAAAAAAACAGCTCCTGGATTTATTGATTTTTTGATGGGTTTTTTTGTCTCTATCTCCTTCGTTTCTCCTCTGATCTTAGTTATTTCTTGTCTTCTGCTAGCTTTTGAGTTGTTTTTTTTTTAATCTTGCTCCTCTAGCTCTTTCAATTTTGATGATAGGGTGTCAATTTTAGTTCTTTTCTCATTTCTTATGTGGACATTTATTAGTATAAAGTTCCCTCCAAACACTGCTTTAAATGTGTCCCAAAGATTCTGGTACATTGTGTGTCCTCATTCTCATTGGGTTCAAATAACATCTTATTTCTGCCTTCATTTCATTGTTTACCCAGTCAACATTCAAGAGCTAGTTGTTCAGTTTTCATCGTTGTGCAGTTCTGAATTAGTTTCTTAAACCTGAGTTCTAATTTGATTATACTGTCATCTGAGAGACAGTTCGTTATGATTTCTGTTCTTTTGCATTTGCTAAGGAGTGATTTACTTCCAATTATATGGTCAATTTTAGAGTAGGTACCATGTGGTGCTGAGAAGAATGTATATTCTGTGGATTTGGGTTGGAGAGTTCTGTAAATGTCTATTTAGTTTGCTTGGTCCAGATCTGAGTTCAAGTCCTTGATATCCTTGTTAATTTTCTGTCTTGTTGATCTGTCAAATATTGGCAATGGAGTCTTAAAGTCTCCCACTATTATTGTAGGAGAGTATAAGTCTCCTTGTACATCATTAAGAACTTGCTTTATGTATCTAGGTGCTCCTGTATTGGGCGCATATATATTTAAGATCATTGTCTCTTCTTGTTGCATTGATCCTTTTATGACTACTACTTAATGGCCTTCTTTGTCTCTTTTGATATTTGTTGGTTTAAACTCTATTTTTTCAGAGACGAGGATTGCAACTCCTGCTTTTTTTTTTTTTTTTTTTTTTTTTTTTTTTTTTTTTTTTTTTTTTATTTTTTTTTTTTTTTTTTTTTTTTTTTTTTTTTTTTTTTTTTTTTTTTTAGCTTTCCATATGCTTGGTAAATCATCTTCTATCCCTTTATTTTCAGCCTATGTGTGTCCTTGAGAATGTGAGATGGGTTTCCTGGATACAATACATCAGTGGGTTTTGAATTTTTATCCAATTTGAGTCTGTGTCTTTTGATTGCAGCATTTGACCCATTTAGATTTAAGGTTAATATTGTTATGTGTGAATTTGATCCTGCCATTTTGATGCCAGCTGGTTCTTTTGCCTGTTAGTTAACATAGTTTCTTCATTGTGTCAATGTCCTTCACCATTTGGTACATTTTTGGAGCGGCTGGAACTGGTTGCTCCTTTCTATGTTTAGAGTGTCTTTCAGGAGCCCTTGTAATGCAGGCCTGGTGGTGATGAAATCTCTCAGCAATTTCTTGTTTGTAAAGGATTTTATTTCTCCTTCACTTATGAAGCTTAATTTGGCTGGATATGAAATTATTGGTTGAAAGTTCTTTTCTTTAAGGATGTTGGATATTGGCTCCCACTCTCCTCTGGCTTGTAGGGTTTATGCTGAGAGATCCGCTGTGAGTCTGATGGGCTTCTCTGTGGGTAACATTACCTTCCTCTCTGGCTGCCCTTAGCATTTTTTCCTTCATTTCAACTCTGGTGAATCTGACAATTATGTGCCTGCGATTGCTCTTCTTGAGGAATATCTGTGGTATTCTCTGTATTTCCTGGAATTGAATGTTGGCCTGCCTTGCTAGGTTAGGGAAGTTCTCCTGGATGATAACCTGAAGAATGTTTTCCACCTTGGATTCATTCTCTCCATCACATTCAGGTACACCTATCAAAGGTAGATTAGGTCTTTTCACATAATCCCATATTTCTTGCAGGCTTTGTTCATTTCCTTTCACTCTTTTTTCTCTAATCTTGCCTTCTCATTTTATTTCATTGAGGTGATCTTCAATCTTTGATATCGTTTCTTCTGCTTGGTCAATTCAGCTATTAAAACTTGTGTATGCTTTGAAAAGTTCTCATGTGTTTTTCAGCTCTATCAATTCATTTATATTCTTCTCTAAGCTGTTTCTCAATTAACATTTCATCAAAGCTTTTTCAAAGTTCTTAGTTTGTTTGCATTGGGTTAGAACATGTTATTTTAGCTCAGAGAAGTTTGTTATTACCCAACTTGTGAAGCCTGCTTCTGTCAATTCAGCAGACTCATTCTCCTTCCGGCCTTGTTCCCTTGCTGGTGAGGAGTTGTGATCCCTTGGAGGGGGAGAGTTGTTCTATTTTGTGGTGTTTTCATCCTTTTTTGCACTGCTTTCTTCCCCTCTTTGTGGAGTTATCTACCTGTGCTTTTTGTAGTTGATGACTTTCAGATGGGGGTCTGTGAGTGGATGTCCTTTTTATTGATGATAAAGTTATTTGTATTTTTTAGTTTTCCTTCTAACAGTCAGACCCCTCTGCTGTAGGACTGCTGGAGGTGCACTCCAGATGCTGCTTGCCTGGAGATCACCTGCAGCAGCTGCAGAACAGTAAGGGTTGCTGCCAGTTTCTTCTTCTGTTATCTGTCCCAAAAGGATACCTGCCAGATGTCAGCCTGAGCTCTCCTTTATGAGGTATCTCTTTGGATATACAGGAGTTGGGGAGCTGTTTGAGGAGAAAGTTTGTCCAGTTTATGAACTCAAGTGCTGAGCTGTGAGCTCCATTGTTCCATTCGGAGCTGCTGGGCAGGAACGTTTAAGGCTCCTGCAGCCAAACTCATAACGACCTTTTTTCCCAGATGCTCTGTCCTGGGAATGTGGGGCTTTATTTATAAGTTCCTGACATGCTGCTGCCTTTTTTCAGAGATGCCCTGCCCAGTATGGAAGTATCCTAATCACTGCCTGACAGTAGAGGCATTGCTGAGCTGCCATAGGCTCTGCCCAGCTGCTGTGTGAATTTCTTTGGGGTTTTGTTTAGAGAGGTATAGTTAGAACTGTCTCGGTAATGGTGGTCTGCTCAGTAATGGTGGACTGCCTCTCTAATGGCAGACTGCTTGGTAATGGCGGACTGCCTCGGTAATGGAAGACTGCCTCAGTAATGGCGGACTGCCTCAGTAATGGTGGAATGCCTCAGGAATGGCAGACGCCCTTCCCACACAGAGCTGGATTGTGCTGGGTCCAGCTACACTTGTTGGAAAACTCTCAATCGAGTGTTTCAGATTGCTGATCTTTGTTGGGGTGGGATACATCAAACCAGATCACCTGGCTCCCTGTTTCACCCTCCTTTTTTTCAATTGAATGGGTGGCTCTGTCTCCTATGCATTCCAGGTACCAGTTGAAATGACAGCCTAAATTTGTGTGAGTTTTTGTGCAGAGACCCACAGCCCCAGCTGAAAGAGCGGTGCTGGCAACCGGTGCCACTTTTTAGCCCAGGAATCTCCTGGTCTGTGGGCAGTAATAAGTCATCTGGAAATGCAGTGATTACTCACCCTCTGCATTGTTCTTGCTGGAAACTGCATGCCAGAGCTATTCCTATTTGGCCATCTTGGATCCTCCTTCCAAAAGAAAATCTTAGCTATGTAAGGTGATTGTATTTGTCCATTTTGCACTGTTTTTTGCATTGTTATGAAGGAATACCAGAAGCTGGGTAACCTATATATTTTTTTTTAAAAAAAAAGAGGCTTATTTGGCTCACAGTTCTGTCAACTGCACAAAAAGCACCACTGTCTGCTTCTGTTGAGAGCCTCAGGAAGCTTACAATCATGGTAGAAGGTGATGAGAGAATATCATGTCACATGTTGACAGGAGTAAGAGAGATACAATACTCTTTTAAACAACCAGCTCTTGAGTGAACTAATAGAGCCAGAACTCACTCATTACCATGGGGGTGCACCAAGCCATTCATAAGGGATCCACTCTTAGGAGATGACCTAAACATCTCCCACTAGGTCCCACCTCCAACAATGAGGATCACACCTCAACATGAGACTTGGAGGGGTACAAACATGCAAGCTACATCTGTGATGCATATGTTAATTAGCTTGATTATGATTATTTCACAATGTACACATAATATCAAAATTTCAGGTTGTACAATAGATTCTATTTTATTTGTCAATTATACCTCAAAATCTGGGGAGGAGGGGGAACAGCATCTTAGATTTGATGAATAAGGTAGTAATTAATCCTGCTTAGATTTACACCCAAAATAAGGGCTTCTAACCACCAAGTCTCAGGTTTATATCTTGGAAATTTATTGAAGAGTTGGTAGTATGGAGTAGATCCATTCTCAGCCACCTATAAATTGTGGCCCACCTTAGACAAGGAGGAAAGAGCCACCCAAAGACTCTCTAGGCCCATCTTCTAATGAAGCAGCTTCCTCCCACTTGTGAATTCCAGTGATTTAATGGTTCTCCCTTTTCACCAACCAGATGAATCTCTGTCCTCAAGGAGTTAGGCAAGCCAAGGGGTAAAGCAAATGAAGGAGGATATCTCCCTAAAACATTCTAAAATATAAAATCACAAGAAAAACATTTCCATGTTATGTTATAAAGTAGGTACTGCTAAGAGAGGAAAGAAATAGCACTCACTGTAAAGACCATACGCAACATCAAGATATTATTTCCTTGGTGTTCCTAAATGAGATGAGTGACAAGAAATAATCCCAGCATAGAGAAGTCATATTTAATATGAAAAAATATTGGAAAAGGGCAAATAAAAACAAGAACCTGGGCAGACAGCCATTGCCAAACTGCCCTTCATGGATAGGATTATTAATTGCTAAATATTTATTGAACAAATGCTGAGCATTCAGGGGTTCTGAAAGGCCATAGAATACAAAACTAAAGACATGTTCACTATGTGAAAAACATAGTGAAGTCAGGGATTAAAGCAAGTATTTCCCATTTAAACAAGTACAAATAAAAAAGTGTAAAGAAAGTGTTTAATGGCATAATATTGATAGTATGATACCAAACAAAATTTTGCCCTTAAGGTGTATGATTAGTCATGTTATTATTTTTAAAGTTATTTTATTCAGTTTGCATTAATACATATATTTTAGGAATAATTTGTGATATGACTCAATTTGTTTATTCTTTAAAGTCACATTTTAATAAGGTATCACTGTACTGCACAGATCACCTTTTAACTAAGATCTAAAATTTCATCTTTGCTTATCACATTAATTATAGTATAAAATAAACTGTTCATTGCTGAAATGTAAGTGCATAAAGACTTGATATGATCTGTTAAGAAGTACAGTAACTATTTCAAGATAAAAATACACAAAGTAGTCAGATAGCAAATTCTTAATAAGCAACTGTTGAGTTGAATATATCTAACATGAAAATCTTGACAAAATTAATGAGTACCTAAGTCATATGAATAAAAATTGAAGCATTATATTAAAAATTGACAGCCAAAATTTTTGGGTACCGCTTAGATCTGATTCTCAGGCCAAAAATTATATTAAAATAGCTATTAGAGAAGACAGCAATGGACTCTTTATACATCCTTTTAATACATAAATAGTCTGCTACTTACAGCTCTGTATTACTGAAACTCTCCTCCTTTGTTTTACTCAATTACTGTTTCCTGATTTCTCTATTTTTCAAATACTTTTCAATTTTGTCATAGGTCAACTTCTATTTTACTCTCAAATTCTTACAGGACACTTTCTATTTTACATCTTTCTATTTTACTCTACAAACTCTTAAAAGGCACTTCTTCTGTCTTCTTGGTTTCAATGCTCTCCAATATGCTGATGAATCCCAAAGATCGACCTCTTTCCCAAGCCCTCCATACCTCCAACTACCTATCAGATGTCTTACATACATGGTAACACATCTAAACACAGTGTCTTGCTATCTAGTCTGCCCCTCTTCCCACCTGCGTCACCCACTGGCTATTTCTTCTGTTTAGCAAAAGCTAAAGATGACCTTTACTTCTCCCATTTTAACCCCTAGAAATAAACGTTTTCATTCTCTGAATTCAAGAAAAGGAAAGATAGAGTATATTTTGGCCAAAGGAAGCAATAACATTAGAATCAGTTTTAAGCTGATTCCAATCAATCAGTGAAAACTTCACTTCAGAAACCACTCTTCCAAAAGTAGGGCATTCAGTGACACCTTCTCAAAGTCACCAATCAATGGCAGCTTCACTCCAGTAACTATGCCTACCTGGGTATCCCTTTGGGTACTCCTTAAATCTGACTCTCAGGCCAACAATTATATTAAAATGGCCAGACTTATTCAACCAATCTCTAAAACTCCTACCAATAAGAAGTTCACAATTCATGATCTCTGTATTTCCTTAAAAGCCATTTGCTTACTTAGAAAGATTGTATACAAGCAGAGCAACCTCTTCTTTAACAAGCAATAAATTCATCTTTTTGTTTTAGGAACAAAATGGTGGACTCTTCCTTTCACACCCCTAATATAGTCTCTTAATCCCATTAATTTTATTTACAAACTATTTCTCTGTTTCTTCTCAATAAATCCCCATTTATTGTTCAGTCTATATACCATCCAATCCCCCACTCAATATTTACCTTAAATACAATTTGTGAATATGGTTCCTCTACTTAAGTTCATTCAGTGTTCTGTTTTTGTACATATCACCTCCTTTATAACCTCATCACTTCTTTTTACTTTTTAATATTACTTAACAGTTATAGTTTCTGCCTCTCCAAAATGCCCTTCTCCATTTAGGTAAGTTATTTTCATCCCTCAAAATCCATTCATTTTTTTCATTTCTATGAATTTTTTAACCCCCTAGACAAACAATTTACCTTTGTCTGTGCTCCCATTCCTCTATATTTTTTGTTTCTTTTGGTTCATTTCTTGTTTGTTTGTTTATTTTAACCAGTATTTCCCCATGTCTCTACCCTCCAGCCTCTGGCAAATATAATTGTATTCTTTGCTTCTATGTTTTGACTTTTCCTCTGTTTCTTTATTAAAGCACTTGTAACATTGGTTTGAAATAATTTGTTTGTAAAACTGTGTCTTCCACCTTCTCCATTGCTCCAGATTCCAGCCCATAATAGAGTATCGGTAAATAAATGAATAAGCTAAAACTGAAAAATTAATTTTTATAAGTGTATCCTCTTGATTTTCCTTCTTTCATAAAAAAAACTTTTTGAAACTATGGAAATATTCAAAAAAGACTAAGAATATTTAAATCCATAAAATCTTTTCTATATTGTATAATTTTTAACTATCACTTTGGAGAATTGATGATAAAGATACTCCATTTAAGAAAAAAATATTTTACTGATAATGTAACATGAATTTAATTAATAAAAACCGCTTATTTCATTCGAAAGTCTGAGTCATCTAAAATGTAAATCTGGAAGCTATTTGAATCATGAAAAGGCTACATTTAAAGGTTTTTTCATCGGTTCTTAATTTGAGTTTTTTTTTTTTTTTTTTTCACCCAAGATGGAGATTTGCTCTGTTGCCCAGGCTGGAGTGCAGTGCCACAATCTTGGCTTAATGAAACCTCCACCTTCGAGGTTCAAGCGATTATCCTGTGTCAGCCTCCTGAGTAGCTGGGATTACAGGTGCCCCTCACCACACACACCATGCCTAGTTAATTTTAGTATTTTTAGTAGAGATGGGGTTTCACCATGTCAATCAGCTTGGTCTTGAACTACTGGACTCAAGTGATCCACCCGCTTCAGCCTCCCAAAGTGCTGGCATTATAGGAATGAGCCACCATGCTCAGCAAGAATGTTTGTAATATAGTCTGAAAGCAAACTAATTATCAACTAAAATTGCAAGTATATAAGTTTTATCTTATTTTTAAAAAGAGTCAGATTTTTATAGTTTTGTTTTCCCAAAACAGCTTTAAAACTCCAAGTTAGCCACCTGATTGTTTATTCTAATTTTAAAGCCAACTTCATCTGTTGAAGATTTGAAAACAGT
Organism: Plecturocebus donacophilus; assembly: GCA_004027715.1. Taxonomy (NCBI): domain Eukaryota; kingdom Metazoa; phylum Chordata; class Mammalia; order Primates; family Pitheciidae; genus Plecturocebus; species Plecturocebus donacophilus. The sequence goes on from PVKP010015099.1 coordinate 11,707, forward strand.
ATTGTCAAATAAATAATTCAGGGCTGGTTCTTCATAAGGAGAAAGGATGGCATTGTCATCATGGACTTGCCAGCCTGGGAACACTTAATTCAATTTTTGGAACAAATAGAGATCCCACGGTGAAAGCATGAAAAAGCGTCTCAACAATTCAACAACAACTCAAAACAATTAAGTAGAGACCAACCAAGTTACAAGAATTGCATTTTCCTCACAGGTCAGAGAAAGATAATTTTTTGAGAGAAATGAGAATAATTTAGTCCTGAATACATTGTGTGCAAGGATCACTGCTGGTGTATCAATCAAAATTCTCAAATTAAAAGAAAAAAAAACTTAACAGGAAATAGAGAAAAAGAAAAATAAATAAGCCAAAATGACTAGAGCCTAAATTTACCAATATTTTATTTTAAAAGGTAACACTATAGCGAAGGCCCACAGAAGGTGCTGATGTGACGTGATTTCTGCCCAGTGCTCTGAATGCCAAAGCGAAGAAATTCAATGAAGTGTGATAAATAGAGGGAGTAACTATGACTCTCTTAAGGTAGCCAAATACCTCGTCATCTAGCTAGTGATGCTCATGGATGGATGAACAAGATTCCCACTGTCCCTACCCACTATCCAGTGAAACCACAGTCAAGAAAATAGGCTTGGCAAAATCAGTGGGGAAAGAAGACCCTGTTGAGCTTGACTCTGGCATGCTGAAGAGACATGAGAGGTGTGGAATAAGTCTAAGGCCCCTGGCACCCCCGGGCCCCCATCCCCACAAAGGACAGGGCGGGGTTCACCTGCCTTGTGGACCACTGGTGAAATACTACTACCTGGAACCCTTCAAAAAATTAATAAATCCAGGAGCTGGTTTTTTGAAAATGTCAACAAAATAGACAGATGACTAGCCAGATTAATAATAATTAAAATAAAAAAATAAAAAGAGAAGAATCAAATAGATACAATAAAAAATGATAAAGGAATATCACCACAGATTCCTCAGAAATACAAACTACCATCAGAGATTACTACAAACTACATGCACATAAACCAGTAAACCTGGAAGAAATGGATAAATTCCTGGACACTTGCATCCTCCTAGGCCAAAACCAGTAAGAAGTCGAAACCCTGAATAGACCAATAACGAGGGGCTGAAGTTGAGGCAGAAATTAATAGACTACCAACCAAAAAAAGCCCAAGTGCAGATGAGTTGACAGCCAAATTCTACCAGACATACAAAGAGGAGCTGGTAACACTCCTTGTGAAACTATTCCAAACAGCACAGAAAGAGGAAATCCTTCCAAAATCATTTTATGAGTCCAATGGATCCTGACATGAAAACCTGGCAGATACTCATCAAAAAAAGAAAACTTCAGGCCAATAGCCATGATGAATATAGATGCAAAAATCTTCAATAAAATACTGGAAAACTGAATCCAATAGCACATCAAAAAGCTTATCCATCATGATCAAGTAGGCTTCATCCTGGGGATGCAAGGCTGGTTCAACATACACAAGTCTATAAACGTAATCTACCACATAAACAGAACCAAAGACAAAAAACACATGATTATTTCAACAGATGCAGAGAAGGCCTTTAACAGACTTCAACACCCCTTTATGCTAAAATCTCTCAATAACATAGGTATCGATGGAACATATCTCAAAATAATAAAAAGCTATTTACAACAAACCCACAGCCAATATCATACTGAATGGGCAAAACTTGGAAGCATTTTCCTTGAAATCAGGCACTAGACAAGGATGCCCTCTCCCACCACTCCTATTAAATACAGTACTGGAAGTTCTAGGCAGAGCAATCAGGTAAGAAAAATAAATAAAGGGTATTCAATTAGGAAAGGAGGAAGTCAAATTGTCTCTATTTGCAGATGACGATTCTATATTTAGAAGACTGCATCGTCTCAGCCCGAAATCTCCTTAAACCAATAAGCAACTTCAGCAAAGTCTCAGAATACAAAATTAACATGCAGAAATCACAAACATTCCTATACACCAATAACAGACAGAGAGCCAAATCATGAGTGAACTCCCATTCATAATTGGTACAAAGAAAATAAAATACCTATGTATACAACTAACAAATGATGTAAAGGACCTCTTCAAGGAGAACTACAAACAACTGCTCAAGGAAATAAGAGAGGACACAAACAGATGGAAAAACATTTCATGCTCATGGTTAGGAAGAATGAGTATCATGAAAATGGCCATACTGCCAAAAGTAATTTATAGATCCAATACTATCCCCATCAAGCTACCGATGACCCTCTGCACAGAACTGAAAAAAAACTCCTAAAACTTCATATGGAAACAAAAGAGAGCCTACATAGCCAAGACAATCCTAAGCAAAATGGACAAAGCTGGAGGCATCACACTACCTGACTTCAAACTATAACAGTAATCAAAACAGCATGGTCCTAGTACCAAAACAGAGATATAGACCAATGGAACATAACAGAGGCCTCAGAGACAACACCACACATCTACAACCATCTGATCTTTGACAAACCTGACAAAAACAAGCAATGGGGAAAGGAGTCCCTGTTTAATAAATGGTATTGGGAAAACTGGCTAGCCGCGTGCAGAAAGTAGAAACTGGACCCCTTCCTGACACCTTACACTAAAATTAACTCCACATGGATTAAAGACTTAAACATAAGACCTAACACCATAAAAACCCTAAAAGAAAACCTAGACAGTATCATTCAGGACATAGGCATAGGCAAAGACTTCATGATTAAAACACCAAAATAGACAAATAGGATCTAATTAAACTGCAGAGCTTCTGTGCAGCAAAAGAAACAATCATTAGAGTGAACTGGCAACCAACAGAATGGGAAAAAATTTTTGCAATCTATCCATCTGACAAAGAGCTAATATCCAGAATCTACAAAAAAATTAAAACAGATTTACAAGAAAAAAAAACCCATTCAAAAGTGGGCAAAGAATATGAATAGACACTTTTCAAAACAAAACATATATGAAGCCAACAAACATGAAAAGAGCTCAACATCACTGGTCATTAGAGAAATGCAAATCAAAATCACATTGAGATACCATCTCATGCCAGTTAGAATGGCAATCATTAAATAATCTGGAAAAAACAGATGCTGGAGAGAATGTGGAGAAATAGAAACACTTTTACACTGTTGGTGGGAGTGTAAATTAGTTCAACCATTGTGGAAGACAGTGTGGTGATTCCTCAAGGACCTAGAAATGGAAATTCCATTTGACCTAGCAATCCCATTACCCAAAGGATTATAAATCATTCTATTTTAAAGACACATGCACACGTATGTTCATTGTGGCACTGTTTACAATAGCAAAGGCCTGGAGCCAACCCAAATGCACATTGATGATAGACTAGATAAAGAAAATGTGGCACATATACACCATGAAATACTATGCAGCCATAAAAAATGATGAGTTTGTGTCCTTTGTAGGGACATGGTTGAATCTGGAAACCATCATTCTCAGCAAACTGACACAAGAACAGAAAATCAAACAGCTCATGTTCTCACTCATAGCCAGGTGTTGAACAATAAGAACACATGGATATGGGGAGGGGAGCATCACACATTGGGATCTGTTAAAGGCTGCTAGGGGAGGGACAGTGGGGGGTAGGGAGATATAACATGGGGAGGAATGCCAGATATAGCTGACAGGGGGATAGACACAGCACATGCGTTACTATGTATGTACATATGCAACAATCCTACATGATCTGCACATGTTCCCCAGAACCTAAAGTACAATAAAAAAAATAAAAATTTTAAAATAATAAAATTTCAAAAAGATAACAATAATTGAAAAGTGGAGGTAAAGCAGGAGGTGGAAGATAGAGTGGAAATTTGCTCTTCAATTATTATGACAGTAGTACTGATTTTAATTTTTATATATAAAAACTGAGATCCTCCAACATGTACATTTTGACCCTAGTGGCATAAAGTTAAATTTGAGTCCTAATCAAATGTTTCATTATAGATTCTGCGTTGTATATCATGTTTTCAAAAATGGCCACAGCAATATTTTCAGGCCTACATGCTCTCTCAGAACATTGCTACTCTCCTTCAATCTGGGCAGAAATTTGTAATTGCCTCAATGAATAGGATGCAACAAAAATGATGCTGCATGACTCTTGAGGCCTAGCTATTGTAAGGAACCCCAAACTAGCATCACAGAGAGGTGACATGCAGAGACACACGTGGAGAGGAGCTGACATCCCAGGACAACAGCCAGCATTAAATATGAAAATCAGAATATCATGCACAGGCATATTAGTTGCCTGCTGTTGCATAATAAACTACAAGATTTTATTTCATACAGCTTCTATGGGTCAGGAATCCAAGGATGGCTTCACTGGGTGGTTCTAGTTCAGAATTGCTCATGAAGTTGCAATCAAGATGTAGTTGGAGTTCAATCATCTGAAGTTTTGACTGTAGCTGAAGGATTTTTTCCAATGTGGCTTACTCACATATGTAACAAATTAGTGCTAGATGTTGTAGGGGACTTTTAGTTCCTTACACGTGCATCTCTCTACACAGAACTACTTGAGTATCCTCACAACATGGCAGTTGGCTTACCCTGGGCAAATGATTCAAGAAGGAACAAGGTGGAAGTTACAATGTCCTTTATGATATCCTCAGAAGGCATACTTCATCATTTTTACAATATCTTATTAATTAAACTGACCATCCTATTCAGTGTTGGAGGGAACTGCATAAGGACATGAATATCAAAACTCAAGAATCAAGGGGGCCATTTAGGAAACTGGCTATGACAGAAGTTTAACATCCGAGTAATAAGAATCCTTGAAAATTAGAAGAGAGGAAGCAAATCATCAAAGGAACAATACAAGAAAATTTTCCAAAGCTGAAAACAAATAATTTATCAATTGAAATGATCCACCAACCACCCAAAATAATAGAGGAAAATAAAACTACACCAACAAAAATCATCATGAAATTTCAGCATACTAGAAACAAAAACGAGCTTTCAGGGAAAGGGAAAAAATCACCTACAAAAAGATTAGGAAACACAGCAGCTTCATACTGATCAATGGCAACACCAAAAACTAAAAGAAATTGTGATCAAAATTCTCAAGGAAAATTATTTTCAACCTAGAATCCTATACCTAGTCAAACTGTCAAAATAAATGTAAATGTAAAATAAAGACATTCAAAAACTTTTTTTAAAATTATCTCCATTGCACTGTTTCTCAGAAAACTACCTAGAAGAGGCATCTCTACTAAAATGAGGGATTAAAATAGGAAAGAGTGTTCCAGAGATATACAAAATAATAGAAAACAAGCAAAGAATTCCCAAGGACAATGGCAAAATACCTCAGATGAAACTCTATATCAGACATAAAGGAGATGTAAATTGGAAAGACTGGGGGCAGGGGTTGGGTGGAGCATTAAAGCTTCATTTTCCACTGTGAGAAATCAATAGATAGCATCTATAACCTTAAAACAAAGAGGCAGTGATTCAAATTTTTTTTCAGAAACATAGAGGTAAACAGTAAAATAAGAATCATCTAAATGAGATGACAAGTATAGTAGCATTTGAGGAAAGGGAATAATGGGGAGGAAATGAGCTTGCTATTCCTTGTAAGAATTGTAAAATTATTTGATTCTTTAAACTATGAATATATAGTCATGCACCATATAATGACATTTCAGTTAACCACAGACCACATGTACAGCAGCAGTCTCATAAGATGACAGTGGAGCATATAAACCTGATCTCTTGTGCTTGATATTGTCATCACATGTGAAGTAGAGGAAATGACTGATATTTAGTAATGATGCTGGAAATTTGGTTTTCCAGACAAAAATCTATCTATAAATAAAAAAAATACGTACCATCTAGGCTTGTGTAAGTATATTCTACCATGTTCAACAATGACCAAATCTCTGAATGACACATTTCTCCGAATGTAGCCTCATTTTTAAGCAATTTGTAATAGTATATAACTGATAATTTTTTAAATAACTGTAATTTTAAGAGATAGAGATATTGAGAAGAGATAATCCCTTTTTTTTATCTCTAGTTATCATTGGATTTCAAAAATAACGATATAGCATATACTGTGCCAAAGATTTTAGACTTCCATCATTTTCTTTTTCAAAATTTCTAATGGGATGAAGACTTGATAGACTGGTAGAGAAAGTAAAGAGGAAGAAAAGGTTAAAAATTCTAACTTTAAAAGATCTGTTATTCATAAGATAAACATGTCAAGCTATTTATCTAGAAGAAAAAAATCAATTCATGTTTGTAATTATAGCTATAAACTCAGTTTTTCCCTTAGTCAATGAAAATCACAGTGTTCAGATATTATTAATTAAAGTTCATTTTAAATTTTCTTATGAATAATTTTGAGTATCTAAGTATAATTTGAATATTTCTCACTGCCTCATTTTGTTCTTTTTTGACTTGAAATTATTTAAATACAAATCATTTTTCCACTGTTACATAAGTTACAGAGAAGAGTATGGAAGGTAAAACCAGAAGCACATTAATCAAATCTGGTGATTAATTCTTTGCTGTCAGGTTTGTTTTAACTATATTAAGTATTTCACATATTACAATATTCCATTATTACTTTATGTACTCACTAGTTCCTGGTTCTCTAATTAGTGAAATGTTAGCCAGGTTTTCATTTTGCCATCAAAATGTTTGCCTATTTCATTCTTAATCTTGTTACTTTACACACAAACTTAACAAATGGGTATAGTTCATATTTTTCACTCCAATTTCTGAAAAATGTGGGCTTTTATTAGAATTGTTAGCAAGCCAAATTTTCTTAGTTGACTTGGTGCCTTTCAACAGTTTTATGTGAAATCAGTCTTCTCAGAATGGAGAACAGAATAAATCTGAGGAGATTCACTAAAAATATTTGGTTTATTTTATTTATTTATTTATTTTGAGACAGAGTCTTGCTCTGCTGCCAGGCACCAGGCTGGAGTGCAGTGGCATGATCTCGGCTCACTGCAACCTCCACCTCCCAGGTTCAAGCAATTCTCCTGCCTCAGCCTCCTGAGTAACTGGGGCTACAGGCATGTGCCACCATGCCCAGCTAATTTTTTTGTTGTTGTTGTTGTTATTTTTTTAGTAGAGATGGGGTTTCACCATGTTGGCCAGGATGGTCTTGATCTCTTGACCTCATGATCCAGCCACCTCAGCCTCCCAAAGTGCTGAGATTACAGGCGTGAGCCACCACACCTGGCCTTGGTTAATTTTTAGTTAACTACTATGTCTATCACATCATACATACCAAATGTATAAGTCAAGTTGGAATTCATTTGTATACCGGCATAAGAAATAATTACAGTTAATCATCTAACATATAATAATCTAGAGACAGCTGGTTCTAGATTGAGTACAATAGTTCAGCAATGTCATTAAAGAACTTTCTCTCTGGTATCTTCCATGTGTTGATTTTTAGGCTTTTAGACTTTAACACTTATAGACTGTCAACTCAGAGTTCCAAAATGGCTGCTACATTTTCAAACATTACATTCGCAAACCAACATCATGAGCAGGAGATAAAGAATAAATGGATGAATCATAAAATAATTTTTTTTCTAACAACCCCAAGTTGACTTTCCTTTATGCCAAATCACGTGACAACACATAGCTGCAAGGAAAGCTTGGCAAATGTCAGTGGAATTTCCACAGTTGGTTTAGATGAATTGTGATTTATCTTCTAGGGCTTTGCATTAGTTTCCTATTGCTGCTGTAAAAACTTATCATGAATGTAGAGAATTAAAACAACAAAAAGTTATTGGCTTACAGTTCTGGATGTCAAGTCCAAATGAGTTTCACAGGACTGAAATCAAGGTATTGCAATGGCTGAGTTCCTTCTGGAGGCTCCAGCAGAGAATTTCCTTGTGTGTTCTATCTTTTAGGATCTGCCTGTATTTCTTGGACCATGGTCCCTTTTTCACACTGCTCTAACCTCTGCTTCCATCATCATATCTCCTTCTCTGACTCTCTTGCTTCCTGTTTTCCCTTTAAAAGACTTTTGCAGTACCTTGGGTATACCCAGATACTCCACAATTCTCTCCCAGTTTCAAGATCCTTAATCACATCTGTAAAGACTCTTTAGCTATAAACAAAATATATTCAAACATTCCCAGGACCAAAAAGTGGTAGTCTTGGTGGGGGATGGATAGGGGTGGGGAGGGAGTGGTGAGCATTATTTTACCTACCACAAGCTGATTCCATTGCAAATCAGAAAACAAAGAGATTCTGTTAACAAGACAAAGCCTATTGGATAAAAAACTATCAGTATCTGCCACCCTCTACCTGTATTATACTCACCCCTCATCATGTCCATTTCTCTCCTCTACAACAAGTATTAGAAAGAAAAGAAAAATAAGCATTTTGCTTCTATTTAATTATGAATAAATATTTTCTTCCAGATGCTATCATGGAATATAATTTTATTGCAGCACAGCTACAAGTCAAAAGTCAGACTTTCAAATATGTTATTTTCTAGTGCTATCACAAACATATTAAAATTTATAGAAGCTAAAATCAGAACAGAATAAAGACGTAAGTTGTTCTTTACATGGGTATTATTGCACTGCACTGCATGCAAGTGTGTGGAATTCATTCCAAAGGCTGACATAATTTTCCCCTACTCCTTTTTTACTCTTTCTTTGAAAAGAGAAAAACAGCCGATTAGAAAGAGTATTAGTAGCTTGCCTGCTTAAATCAGTAGCGTAAAGGTCAAACTTGTCTTTGAAGAAATTATGCCATTTTAAGAAATCTAGAGTTTATCTTTTACAGACAAAATAATTAGCACAGGCCATACTTAATCTCCCTGATATCTAATGCAGATTGGAAAAGATATTTTGAATGTTGTTGCTAGCATGAAATCACTTTAGCAGACAAAAAATAGCATCCCATGGAATTTACCAACAGGAGATATTACCTAACAAAGATGTTCTTAAATGGCTTTCATTTTAGAATCAACCATGCAAAAAAAAAAAGTAGTAGTTTACCACTAACTTGAAATGTAGCTGTGAACATGGAGATGCAGAATGAGAAGAGCGTTTTTAGGAAATAAACAAATAAAATATATTAACATAACAGTATTTTTAAAGCAGGTAGAAAAGCTTTATTCACAGCAGGGGACTTTTGCAACTCCCTCCTCAGTGCACAGGATTCGAATTTTGAATCCACCCAGGATAAATGCATCCATCACAATCTGAAGTCCCTTTCTTCCAAAGGCAAGAATTAAGTGCACATAATACATATTTGAAGTGAAGGAAATAAAAGTGGGTTAAAATCTCAACTCTAAAGACAAGATTCTAAGTTCTTTACATAGGGTGAATCTCCACATGGTTTCAAATTGTCTTAGTGCCAATGCATATACTCTGCTTCCCAAAACTAGCTTCATGATTTACTTTTGTTTCTATTTTGAATAAAACATATTTTAAATGTTTTACTGTTTTGAAAGTAAAATTAACACCATGACAAATTTGAAAAGCTGGTTTTGTGTATTTTCTTTAAATATAAAACCAATACATTGCCCTGATAATAGTTGAGAAGTTCAGGAACCAAGAAATGACTTCAGATGTTGCATAAATTCAGATAAACTTACAAATGATGATTTAAATGCTTAATAAATTATCCTGATTGTCAGGTCTCCATATGCAAGCCTGGAGCCTGAAACTCTGAAGTCCTGCCTGCCTCAGCTGATCATCTCCTACCCCCTGCCTGTGTTCACCATTGTCCCTGATCCCCCAGTGGAGCTTCCCTGGACAAGCCCCTCACCCAACCCTGCCATCTTAACTGTTCTTATGATAGTGTGAATACCTCTCACCCAGCCTGCCATCTTAACTGCTCTTCTGCCTCACCCTCACCTGCCATTGTAACTGAACTTGTGGTCATGTATACTTCTTGCCGCTACCCCCCACCACTGTAACTGATCTTACTCTGCAACACCCCCACCCGCAAAAAAACTACCCCAAACTATAAAGCCAATTCACACCTTACCCTCTTCAACTGTCTTTTCTTGGATTCAGCCCACTTGCACTCTAGCAAGAAATAAAACAGCCTTGCTGCCCACACAAAGCCTGTTTGGAAGATCTCTTTATTAAATGCATTTAATATTCAGTACTACTGGATGCAAATAACACTAATGCCATCCAACTTGTCATTTGGATGTTTACTTAGTTTGGTATAGATTGCCATATGTAAAAATATAAATCAAATTACTCCTTACTTTTTATAGCAAAATAAATTACAAATTAAATGTAAAGATGAAATGCCATGGAGGCATTACAAGAAAATATGAAGAGCGTTTTTAAAATAATGTTTGAATGGAGAAAGACTTTTTAAGTATGCCACAAAATCCAGAAGCTATAAAAAGAAGATTAGTGGCCAGGTGTGGTGACTCACACCTGTAATCCCAGCTACTCAAGAGGCTGAGGCAGGAGAATTACTTGAACCCAGGAAGTAGAGGTTGCAGTGAGCTGAGTTCACATCACTGAACTCCAGCCTGGGTGACAGAGTGAGACCCTGTCAAAGATTGGTAAACATGACTACATAGCATAAATATGTGTTCTGTCTAGGGAACAGAGGGAAAAAAGCGCAAAGTCAAATGTCAAATAAAAAGCTGAATAAAACATTTGCAACATACGTTACAGACAAAAGATACATTCATTAGCATTTTTAAAGTCTCTGAAAATCAATAAATAAAAGACCAATAGCCTTAAAGATAAATAGGAAAATATTATAAACAGACAATTTACAATAAAGGGAGGAAAAGTCTTTTAAACTTTCTTTTTCAACTTTTTCAAACTTTAAGTTTGATAATATACATGGTTAGTTTGATAATATACATGGTTAGTTTGATAATAATATACATAGTAAGAGAAATTTTAATTAAAAGTACAAAATGCAAACTTTTATCTATTATATTGTCAATGATCCAAAGTAAGGTAACACTATTGTTTTTCTAAGTTAAAAAAAAATTTTCTCAACTGTGCTTTGTAGGGATGTGCTATGGACTAAATGTTTGTGTTCCTCCAAAATTCATGTTGAAACCCTAACCACCAATGTCATAATACTTGGAGATAGAATCTTTGGGAGGTAATTAGGGTAAGACTAGGTCATAAGGGTAGGACCCATATGATGGGAATAATGTTCCATTTTTAAAAGGAGAAAACACAGGATCCATCTCAGAGCATGCAAAAAAAAAAAAAAAAAAAAAAAAAAATTCCATGTGAAGAAATAACCAAGAAGAGAGATGTTACCAAGAACTAGCCCATGCTGGTATCCTGATTTTGATTTCGAATTCTACAGCCTCCAGAACTATAAAAGATAAATGCTTGTTGTTGAAGCCACCCAGGCTATCCTATTCTTTTATAGCAGCCTGAACTGACTAAGACAGAATGCAAATTGGTACAACCTGTATAGCAAATATTTTGACTGTATTATCAAAATCTTAATTCACATACATTGAGATCCAGCAATTCTTCAAGAAGTTGATTCTCCACATTTAATTGCAAATGTATGTAGTAATGCATATAAAGGAAAATTTAATTGCAACATTTTTAAAACAAATGATTGAAAACACCTAAATGTCTATCAGTAGAAAACAGGTTAAATAAATTATGATAAAAACATAAAATGGAGCAGAATGCAGCCATAAAGGAATAGAGAAAGAGGATTCTGGAAATATGGTGGAGTGCAAATCACCAGAAATTCATCTCCCCATCTAAACAACAATTAAACTGACAGAATCTTCCTGTGTAACGATTTTAGTACTCTGGAGTCTATTGAAGGCTTGCAACTTACAGGGGAAGGTTTGAATGGAAAACTGCAGTTTATTTCAGCCAATTTCAGCTCACAGCACAGTACCAGCTACCCATCCTCCACCCTCAATCCTGCAGGAACTTACACAGGTATTCCTAGAGCAACTTGAAAACAGCTTGGGAAAAGTAGAATCAGTAACAATCACCCAGTCTTCCACATATCAGGCATCTGCATAATTATTGCTCCTTCTGATCACAGAGATCAGACAGTGTTGTGTCCATTGTTTTTGCACCTCCCCCGACTGTTGCCAGTTGCCCTCAGCTGAAGTGATTTCTGGGACATCTAAAAACCCAGCATCTTTTTTTTTTCCTTCACTAATTCTTGACTTTTTCCCCTCTGGGAGTCAGATAGTGAAGACTAGTACAAAAAACAGACACATAGAAAAATGTAGCAGAATAGAGACCCCAGAAATAAGGCTACACACCTACAACCATCTGACCTTTGACAAAGATAACAAAAACAAGCAATGGGGAAAGGATTCCCTAGTCAATAAACGATACTGAGGTAACTGGCTAGCTGTATGCAGAAGACTGAAACTGGAACCTTTCCTTATACCATATACAAAAATCAACTCAAAGGGATTAAAGATTTAAAGGTAAAAACCAAAACTATAAAAACTCTGGAAGACAACCTAGGCAATACCACCATGGACATAGAAATGGGCAAAGATTTCATGACTAAGATGCTAAAAGCAATTTCAACAAAAGCAAAAATTGACAATTAAACTTAAGAATTCTGCACAGAAAAGAAATTCTCAACAGAGAAAACAGACAATCTACAGAATAGGAGATGATATTTGCATACTGGGCATCTGACAAAGGTCTAATATTTAGCATCTATAAGGAACATAAACAAGTTTACAAATAAAAAGAAAACTTCATTAAAAAGTGGGCAAAGGATGTGAACAGACACTTTTCAAAAGAAGACACACATGTGGACAAGCATTTCAAAAAAAAAAGCTCAATATCACTGATCATTAGAGAAATGTAAATCAAAACCATGAGATATTATCTCACACTCATCAGAATGGCTATTATTAAAAAGTAAAATAAAAAAAAAACAGATTCTGGCAGAGAAAAGGGGACTCTTACACACTGTTGGTGGGAGTGTAAATTAGTCAAACCATTATGGAAACAATGTGGCAATTCCTCAAAGAGCTAAAAACAAGATGATTATTTGACCCAGAAATCTCATTACTGGGTATTACCCAGACAAATATAAATAATTCTACCATAATGATACATGCATGCAAAGGTTTATTGCAGCACTATTCACAATAGCAAAGACATGGAATCAGCCTAAAAGCCCATCAATTACAGACTGAATTTTAAAAATGTAGTGTATATACACCATGGAATATTATGCAGCCATAAAAAGAATGAGATCATGTTTTCTTCAGGAACATGGGTGGAGCTGGAGACCATTATTCTTAATATACTAATGAGGAACAGAAAATCAAATACTGCATGTTCTCACTTATAAATGGAAGCTAAATGATGAGAACTCATGGACACAGACACTGAGGCATTCTTGAGGGTGAAGTATGAGAGGAGAAATAGGAGCAGAAAAATAACTATTGGGTACAAGGCATGGTAACTGGGTGACAAAATAACCTGTACAACACACTGTTAAGTGCACTCTGAATGAAGAGACCACCTAAACAGTCTTTGTGTGAGCAAGAAGGCAGCTTTTTATTCACCCGTGTGTGAGTAGGCTGAGTCCAAAAAGAGTCAGCCCACTTGCATTCAGGCGAATAAACAGCCTTGTTGCTCACAGAAAAACTGTTAGGCAGTCTCTTCACTCAGATCACACTTAACATTTGGTGCCAAAACCAAGGACAGGGGTACTCCTTTGACAGACCAGCTCCCTGTCCTCACTGTCCCTCTGTGAAGAGACCCCCCCCCGTGACCTCAGTGCATCAGACCAGCTCAATAACCCTCTCATCACCTTCAGATCAAGTAAGCAGTCTCTCTCTCTCTCTCTCTCTCTCTCTCTCTCTCTTTAAATCCTTCTCCTTCCTAGGTAGAGGCAAAAGAGACACTCTATTCATGCACTCAAAAACTCCAACGTTGGTCATGGATCCAGGAAGACAGTCTTCCCTTGGTGTTTGGTCAATAGCAGGGATGCCTGCCTTGATCACTCACCCGTGTTACAGCGCAGGACTCAGGGATGCCTACTGAAAACCCCGGTAGCTGCTCTCATTCTCATCTCCACTTCTCTCCTTAAAACTTACTTCCTTCACTATGGGCAATATTCCACCCTCTATTCCTCAGTCTTCAGCTCTAGCTTGCATCCTAAAAAACCTAAAACCTCTTTGACTGTTACCTGATCTGAAACCTAAATGTCTCATTTTTTTTCTGCAATATGGCCTGGCTCCAATACAAATTGGACAATGGTTCCAAATGGCCAGAAAATGACACTTTCTATTTTTCTATTCTGTGGGACCTAGACAATTTTTGCTGGCAAATGGGCAAATGTTCAGAAGTGCCATATGTCCAGGCATTTTTTACACTTTTATTCCTGCCTAATCTTTGCTTTCAGTGCGGCCCATCCCAAATTTTCCTTTTCTCCCTTACATCCACCTTCCTGCCTCTCAGTGACTCAGAATCCTCTTTGTCCATTGACCCTTCTGAACTTTCTCCTCCCTACCTGTCTGAACCAGATCCCAACCCAGGCCCTAATCCTCCCCCAGAGCCTCCCTCCTCTTCCTCTGCCCACAACCCACCTCCTTAAGACCCTCCTGTCACCTCCCCACCTCATACCCAGTCCAGCTTACAGTTTAGTTCCATAGCTAATTCCTCCACCCCTGCCCAACAATTCCCCTTTCAAGAGGTGGCTGGAGTCAAAGGCATAGTTAGGGTGCACTTTCCTTTCTCTTTATCTGACCTTTCCCAAATCGGCCAACTGTTAGGCTCCTTTTCATCCAATCCTACTAAATATATACAAGAGTTCCAATATCTAACCCAGGCCTATAACTTAACCTGGAGTGACTTAAATGTCATCCTCACCTCTACTCTCACCCTAGAAGAGTGGGAAAGAGTTTACACCCTAGCCCTATCTTACACGAAGACCAGAAATGCCTTGAACCTGGTCTACAGGAAGGTACCAGGGCAGTTCCCCAGGAAGATACCCAAAGGAAATACCAGACAGGTTCCCCAGATGTAGTCAAGTAAGATTACATGATCTCCTGCCTAGCTGAAGGACTCAAAACATCATCATATAAAGCTGTCAACTATGGCAAACTTAAAGTAACTACCCAGGGCAAAGATGAAACCCCAGCCCAGTTCATGGCCTATTTAGCAGCCATCCTTTGATGATTTACTGCCCTGGACCCAGAAGGGCCAGAAGGCCATCTTATTCTTAATACGCATTTTATTACCCAGTCTGCCCCCAACATTAGGAAAAACCTCCAAAAACTAGACTCTGGCCTTCAAACCCCACAATAGGACCTAATCAATCCCACCTTTAAGGTGTTCAATAACAGAGACGAAGCTGCCAAGCAACAGTGTATCTCAGAATTACAAATGCTTGCCTCCTCTATAAGACAAACCCCAGCCACACCTCCAGATCAAAATAACTTCAGAATGCCCAAAGTACAGGTTCCAGGCTTTTCTTCAGGACCTCCTCCCCCAGGACCTTGCTTCAAATGCCAGAAAACTGGCCACTGTACCAAGGAATGTCCACAGCCCACGATTCCTCCTCAGCCACGTGCCATCTGTGCAGGACCCCACTGGAAGTCACAGCTTCCAGTGCGACTCACATGACAGCTACTTCTAGAGCTCTTGGAGCTCAAACCCGAAAGCCCCTGACTAACTCCTTCCCAGGTCTCCTCAGCTTTGCAGCAGAAGACTGATGCTGCCCCAATGCCCCAGCAGCTCCCTGGACCATCAGAGATGCCAAGTTTCAGGTAACTCTTACAGTGGAGGGTAAGTCCGTTCCCTTCTTACTCAATACAGGGGCTACCCACTCCACATTGCCTTATTTCAAGGGCCCATTTCTCTTGCCTCCATAACTGTTGTGGGCATTGATGACCAAACTTGTGACCCCTTAAAACCTCCCAACTCTGGTGCTAAATCAGGCAGCACTCCTTTACACACTCCTTCCTAGTTATCTCCACCTGTCCAGTCCCCTTACTGGTCAGAGACATCTTAACAAAATTATCTGCCTCCTTAACTATTCCTGGACTACAGCCACATCTCATTGCTACCCTTCTACCCAATTCAAAATCTCCCTCACAACCCCACCTCACATCTCCCTACCTCAACCCAACAATATGGGACACATCTGTCCCATCCCTGGCAACCGACCACACACCACTTATCATCCCATTAAAACCTAACCATCCTTACCTCACCCAGTGTAAGTATCCCATCCCACAACAGGCTTTAAAAGGCCTAAAACCTGTTATCACCCATGTGTTACAACATGGCCTTTTAAAGCCTGCAAACTCTCCTTATAATTCCCCTTATCCTACCTGTCCAAAAACCAGACAAATCCTACAGGCTAGTCCAAGACCTTCGCCTCATCAATCAGATAGTACTTCCCATTAATCCTGTTGTACCAAACCCTTTTGCCCTCCTATTCTCCATACCCCCTTCTGCAACTCACTATTCTGTTCTTCACCTTAACAACAGCTTTCTCACCATCCCCTTACACCCCTCCTCTCAGCCTCTTTTTGCTTTCACTTGGACTGACTCCAACGCCCACCAGTCTCAACAACTCACCTGGACTGTTCTGCCCCAAGGTTTCGGAGATGGACCAGACTACTTTAGTCAAGCCCTTTCCTATGACCTACTCTCCTTCTGTCCATCTGCTTCCCAGCTCATTAAACATAGGGATGATCTTCTTTGCAGTCTGTCTTATAAATTCTCCTGGCAAGACACTCTCCTGCTTCTTCAACTTCTATACTCCAAGGGGTACCATGTATCCCTTTCTAAAGCCCAAATTTCTTCCCCATACATTACTTATCTTTGTATAATCCTTCATCAGCATGCACGTGCTCTCCCTGCCAACTGTAGGCAGTTAATTTCCCAAACCTCAACCCCATCCACTAAACAGCTTCTCTCCTTCCTAGGCATTGTAAGATACTTTCACCTCTGAATAACAGGTTTTGCCCTCGTAACAAAACCACCTTATAAACTTACAAAAGGAAACTTAGCTAACTCCATACATCCCAAATTCTTCCCCATTCTACCTTCCATTTGCTAAAAACGGCCTTAGAAACAGCCCCTACACGAGTGCTCCCCAACTCCTCCCAATCCTTCTCCCTTCTCCCATTTACTTTACACAGCAGAAGTAAAAGGCTGCACAGTTGGGGCACTTACACAAGAGCCAGGCTCACAACCAGTCACCTTCTCGTCTAAACAACTTGACCTCACAGTCCTAGGCTGGCCATCATGCTTACACACTGTGGCCATCAAGGCTGTAATACTCCTAGAATCCCTTAAAATTACAGGCTGTGCTCCACTTACTCTCTATAGCTTTTACAACCTCCAAAATTTAGTTTCCTCTTCCCATTTCACACACTTACTTTTAGCCCCTCGCCTCCTCCAGCTTTATGCACTCTTTATTGAAACCCCCACAGTAACCATTGCTCTTGGAACTGACTTCAACCCAGCTTTTCACTTAACAACCAACCCAAGTCCTGATCTGCACGACTGCATCTCACTAATCCAAATAGCAGCCTCCTGCTTTCCCCATACTTCCCTCTTCCCAATCCCAGACACAGACCACACATGGTTTATTGATGGCAGTTCTTCAAAGCCCAGTTGGTTGTCACTGGCCAAAGCTGGTTAAGCTGTTGTACCCCATTCATCTATTATCAAGGCTGCCACACATCCCCCCTCTGCCACTTCCCAACAAGATGAACTTCTGGCCTTAATGCAGGCTCTCACACTTGCAAAAGGGTGACACATCAATATTTAAACTATTTCTAAATACGCCTTCCACATCCTTCACCATCATGCTGTTATATGAGCAGAAAGAGGTTTTCTCACTACACAACGATCCTCTATTATCAATGCCTCCTTAATAAAAAGCCTCCTTAAAACCACTCCCCTTCCAGCCAAACCTGGAGTCATTCACTGCAAAGGGGATCAAAAACCGTCAGACCCCATTACCTAAGTAAACACCTATGCCGATAAAAACAGCTAAAGAAGCAGCTAACATTCCAGTACCTGCTCCTCATGGCCAGTATTTCTCCTTCTCATCTGTTACTCCTTGTTGAGGAATATTAAAGTTTACCCTGCCCCCGTGGCTCCCTGTGGAGGATACCTTGTAATTAGTGGTAGGTCAGTAACAGCTGCCTACTTGATGTATTTTTAAGTTATATAGAACACCTGTGTATTAATAAGACTCACCTCAGAGCAAATAACTACATGGATGAAAATCTGCTAGGGACCTTCAGTCTGGAGAGCTTTCAGCCCCACAAGCTCTCAGGCTATTAGTCCCCAGAATATATACACTCTGTTGTGCTATCTGGATGTCAGCCACCCAATACCTTCAGCGCCACCTGGGTAGGGGTCTCCCGACTGAGCTGGTTCTCATTAACTCCTACCTACTCTCCCTCCAAAACATTAACCTACCAATCATTTCCCACACAAGGCAAGTGGTTCTTAGACCACGGAAAATTCCTTCTCCCTGCCTCACAAGCCCATTCTATCCTTGCATCCTTTTATAATCATTTTCACTTAGCCCATCTTTTAGAACCCCTTTCTTTTCCATCACAATCACATCTCAATGTTCTATCTGCCACTACACTACTCCCCAATGCTTCCTTAAACCCCCTCCTTTTCCTACATATAAAGCCAAGGGATTTAACCCCAAACAAGATTTGCAAATAGATTTTACCCATATGCCCTGTGTCCACAGATTTACATACCTTATAGTCTGGATTGATAACTTTACCAGATGAGTAGAAGTCTTTCCTACCAGGTCTGAAAAAGCTACCACATTTATCTCTTCTCTCCTAACTGATAATCTCCTGATTTGGTCTTCCTACTTCTATACAATCTGACAATGGACCAGCCTTCATTAGCCAAATTACCCAAGCCGTCTCCCAGGCCCTTGGGATCCAGTGAAATCTCCATGCCCCATATAACCCTCAGTCCTCGGGAAAAGTAGAAAGAGCCAATGACCTTCTAAAAACACATCTTGCCAAACTCAGCCTTCAACTAGAAAAAGACTAGACAGTTCTTCACCCCTTGCTCTTCTCAGGATTCGAGCCACTCCTGAAGAACCCACAGGGTATAGCCCCTTTGAACTCCTATAAGGCTGCACATTTCTGCTTGAGTCTAACTTTATTCCAGACACCAGTCCTATTGGTTACTATCTTCCATTCCTCCAACAGGCCAGACACGAAATCCACCAGGCTGCTAATTTCCTCTTACCCACTCCAGATACCGTGCATATGAAGGCACCCTAGTTGGAAGGTGAGTCCCAGTTAAAAGTCTAACCCCTCAGTCTCTGCAACCTGGGTGGGCAGCACCCTTCCTGGCTGTCTACAGCACCCCAACTACTGTCCCTCTACAAGACCCTCCCCAGTGGGTCCCTCATTCCAGAATAAAGCTGTGTCCATCAGACAATTGGCCTAATTCCTCCACCTCCTCCAGGAAGTCACAAGTACTCTCCCTTACTTCTCTTAAACTCACCCATATCCCCAAAGTAGAAGAATAATGTTATATAAATCTAACATACCTTCTACTTTCATTAGGTATCTTTTTCCTAACACCACTATTTAACGCAGTCACCCCTACTACTTAAACTACACCTCAGAAAGCCGCATCTCTATTAGTTTACATACCCTGCTCTGGTTTACATTGCCAGTATACACTTTTCCTCCAAGCAATTACAGCTGATATTTCATGATTTTGCCTTTAAGCTGCCACACTTAACTCTCTCTTAGAGTGGATAAATGACCTTCTGTGGCAGGGAACTCTCCAATTCTTCCACCCTGATGAAGTCCTCTTCTTTTCTTTTATACTCACTCTTAACCCCATTCCCACTTTCCTGCTACCCTCTATCCCTACCTAGTTACCTCCAACATACCATCAATCTATCCCATCCTCTCCCATTTCAAACACTTCCTTAGCCAGCAATTGTTGGCAATGTGTATCTCTCTCCTCCTCCTCCTACATAGCCGTCCCTGCCCTACCAGCAGACTGGGCAAACTCTCCCATCTCTTTACACCTCTGGACTTCCTTCAACAACGCTCACCTGTACCCCCTGGAAGAACTCCTGTACTTCCTAGAAAGATTCAACAAAAACACCCCAGATATCTCATACCAACAGGCTGCTGCTTTTCTTTGCATCTACCTACATAATCTTTCCCTTTATGTCAATTCCACATCCTCCTGTTTTTGGACCACTAACCACGCAAACAACTATCCCTATTGCTGCTCCCTTATTCTTCTCCCAGCAATCATCTAATGGGATTCCCCTAGGAAACCTCCCACCCTCTTTGTGTTCCTCTACACTTCACCTCCAAGGCCCTGTCACCCGTGCTAACCAAGAAATAGGAACATACCAGCTTCACATTAAGGGAAGGCCCTCCCTCATTACTAACACTCTTAAGAATGTCAATAGTAAGTTTTGCTGTTAAAGGTTGTAGTGGGTTTGATAGGGTAATTCTGTGGAAGGAGAGGTCTTGTTTTCATGGTGTATGAGAAAGAATTTGGTATCTATGAGTAACTATTCACTTTCATTAACAAGGTTAGGTATGAGCAGGCAGGAAGAAGGGTCTGGAGCAGAATCTGATGAATAAGGGGAGGGCAGCCAAGGATGAGAGGAAGGGTAAATGCCTATGTAGGCAAAACCTTGCTGGTTCCCTTATTATCTGGTTAAAAAACCCCACCCCCCACCCAGAACACTTTCTCATCCCTTCCGTCTACATTTCCAGTTCTGCCGCAGCCAAGGACGTTTCTTCCTCTGTGGCTCTTCCACCTACCTCTGCCCCCTCCCTATCCCCTTTGTAACTCCTACACAATAAAAAATAGTCATTCCATTAATCTCCTTGCTTGTAGGATTAGGAGTCTCCACTGCTGCAGTTAAGACTGGTATAGCAGGACTTATTACTTCCATCACCACACTCCCCGGTCTCTCTCAGTTTTTCCACCAGCATTTCAGACATAACTCAAACACTGTTCTCCAAGCCCAAGTTAATTCCCTGGCTGCGATTGTCCTTCAAAATTGCTGAGGCCTCAATATATTGACTGCTGAGAAAGGAGGACTATGCCTATTCCTATAGATAAAGCTGCTTTTATCTAAACCAATGTAGCCTTGTATATGACACCATAAAAAGACTTAAAGACAGTGCCCTAAAGCTCACTGATCAGGCAAATAATTATTCTGGACCTAGTTGGCCACTATCTAACTAAGTATCATGGCTCCTTCCATTAGTAGGCCCCCTTATAACAATATAACCATTTTTTTCTCTTACTCGAACCTTGCCTTTTCCAACTAATCTCTCAATTCCTACAAAATGGTATCCAAGCTATAATCAATCAGTCAATATGACAAATGCTCCTTTTAACAACCCCACAGTATCAACCTTTGCCCTCAAATCTCTTAGAAGTCTAAATTCTTCTCCATTTTTAGATTTCCATGCCTTTCCCAATCCCACTTGAAGATGTCCTGAGAAACGTTGCCTATCACCCCTCTGTACCAACCCCAAAATTTCACTGCCCCTGCCCACCTTTTCTAGTTTTCACCTTTTTGCTTTATATTATTAATATAAAAACACAGAAATGTAAGGTTCTTTGAACTGACTACACCATGGGCTACACCGTGGTCAAGCCATGGTGACCTCTATGACCCACACATACACCTCCAGAAAAGAATAGCTAGCTGTCATTTTTCCTGCCTCAACCATTCCTGCCTTAACTGATAAGCCAACCTTGTGACAGTGGACCTTGAACCTCGTGATACCCCAGCTGCAGCAACAAAAGAAGGGCTAGCTCCTACAGTGCCAGATTAGCCAACCTTGCAACATTCTGCCATTGTTCCTGCCTCAACTGTGCTACCTTAACTGATAAGCCAACCTTGTAACAGCAGACTTTAGACCTTGTGAACCTCCCCCATCGTGACACACCCAGGCTTACAAAAACTGCCTTGGACTGTAAGTTCTGTAACTTTCCACCCTCTACCCCAAACCTATAAAATGAATTCCTATCCCACTGCCCTCTACTGACTCTTTTCAGACTCAGCCCACTCAGACTTGAGTGAATAAACAGCCTTTTTGCTCACACAAATCCTGTTCAGGTGGCCTCTTCATTTAGAGTATGCCTAACACACACCCCTTGTAACATGAATTTACCTATAGACAAACCTACACTTTTCCCCTAGAACCTAAAAGCTAAAACCAATAAATAAAATTAGATAGAAACTTTGAACAACAAAAAAATAAACACATATACAAAAGAAATTAGAAAGGTACACTGCATGCCCAGGGGAAGGTTCAGAAAAAAACCTGAGATATTTTTACCTCAGGCTGATTTTCAGCATAGACGCAGCCTACACAATCAAACAAACAAACAAAAAGTAATCCAATAGAAATTGTCTCTGAAAAAAACTGGTGCAGAAGTACTAGACAAGCAAAATGAAAATATCAGTAGAGACAGGAAACCTAAAAAGAAGGTAAAAAGAAATTATGGACCTGAAAGGTATAATAACAAAATAAAACAATTCACTACAGAGATTCAAGGCAGATTTGACCAGGCAGAGGAAAGAATCAGCAAACTTGAAGATAGGATAATAAAAGTTTTATGACTGAGAAACAGAAAGCAAAAAAGATAGAAGAAAAGCGGGACAGATCCAAGGTGGCTGATTAGGAGTAGCTCATGATTGCAGCTCCCAGTGAAAGCATGGAGGGTGAGTGGATGCCATTTCCAGACAGATTTTTATTGCCACAGACCAAGAGATTCCCGGGCGGAGGAGCCCCACGGGTCACCAGCACAGCTCTTTCGGCCGGCGAGGCTGTTTTGGCCAGTGTGGCAGTTCTCCACACAAAATACACAGGTCTGGGTGCCATTTTCACCAGTGATTGGAGCCCCTGGGATAGAGAGTCACCCATTGAACTGATAAAAAAAAGGAGGGGGGGACTGAAACAGGGAGCCAGGCCAGGAGATTCTTGAACAAAAAAGCACAACGAATATCAGCATGGCTGTTTCAGCCAGCACAGTGGGTCGCTGCACGGAAAAGCACACAGATCCTGGCGCCTTTTCAACAGGTGACTGGAACACCTGGGACACAGAGTCGCCCCTTCAACTCAAAAAAAAAAACGGTTCTGAGGTAGGGAGCCAGGTGATCAGGCTCGGCTGGTCCCACCCCCACAAGAAAACAGCAATCTGAAACACTCTGAATTGGAAGTTTCACAGCAAGCACAGCTGAACCCGGAATGGTCCAGCTATGTGGAAGAGGGGCGTCCACCATTACTGAGGCAGTCCACCACAATGGAGGTAGTCCGCCATTGCTGAGGCAGCCTGCCATTACAGAGAGAGTCCGCCATTATAGAGGTGGGCCACCATTGCCGAGGCAGTTCTAACTATACCTGTATAAACAGGACTGCAGGGAAGTTCACACGGCAGCTGGGTGGAGCCCACAGCTGCTCAACAAAGCCTCTGTAGGCAGACAGTGACCAGGCTGCCTCCTAGCAGGGAAGGGCAGCCCTGAAAAAAGGCAGCAGCACAACAGAAACTCATAAATAAACCCTAAATCCCCAGGACAGAGCACCTGAGGGAAAAAAGGGGGAGTTTATGAGTTCTGCTGCAACAGACTTAAATGTACCTGCCCAGCAGCTCTGAATGAACAACGGAGCTCACAGCTCAGCACGTGAGCTCCTATAAAGGACAGAATGTCTCCTGAAGCAGCTTTCTGACACCCATATATCCAAAGACTCACCTCATAAAGGAGAGCTCAGAATGACATCTGGCAGGTATCCTGGGGCAAAGAAAGCAGAAGAAGAAACTGGCAGCAACTCTTACTGTTCTGCAACAGCTGCAGGTGATCCCCAGGCAAGCAGGGCCTGGAGTGGACCTCAGCAGTCCTACAGCAGAGGGCCCTGAATGTTAGAAGGAAAACTAAGAAACAGAAAGAAATAACTTCATCATCAACAAACTTCATCAATCAACGTCCACTCAGAGACCCAATCTGAAAGTCAGTAACTACAAAGACCACGGGTAGATAAATCCACAAAGATGGGAAGAAACCAGTGCAAAAAGGATGAAAACACCCAAAACCAGAACGCCCCTCCTCCTACAAGGGATCACAATTTCTCACCAGCAAGGGAACAAGGGTAGATGAAGAATCAATGTGATGAATTGACAGAATCAGGCTTCAGAAGGTAGGTAATAAGAAACTTCTCTGAGCTAAAAGAACATGTTCTAACCCAATGCAAAGAAACTAAGAACCTTAAAAAAAGATCGGATGGAATGCTAATGAGAATAAACACTTTAGAGAGGAACATAAGTGAATTAATGGAGATGAAAAACACAACACGAGAACTTTGTGAAACATGCACAAGTTTCAACAGCCAAATTGACCAAGCAGAAGAAAGGATATCAGAGGTTGAAGATCAACTCAATCAAATAAAATGAGAAGGCAATATTAGAGAAAAAAGGATAACAAGGAATGAACAAAGATTCCAAGAAATACATGACTATGTGAAAAGAGCTAATTGACATTTGATAGGTGTACCTGAATGTGACAGAGAGAATGAATCCAAGCTGGAAAATAGTCTTCAGGATATTATCCAGGAAAACTTTCCCAACCTAGCAAGGCAGGCCAATATTCAAGTCCAGGAAATACAGAGAACACCACAAAGATATTCTTCAAGAAGGGCAACCACAAGGCACATAATCATCAGATTCACCAGGGTGGAAATTAAGGAGAAAATACTAGGGACAGCCAGAGAGAAAGGTCGGGTTACCCACAAAGGGAAGCCCATCAGACTCACAGCAGATCTCTCAGCAGAAACCCCACAAGCCAGAAGAGAGTGGGGACCAATATTCAACATCATTAAAGAAAGGAATTTTCAACCCAGAATTTCATATCCAGCCAACTAAGCTTCATAAGTGAAGGAAAAATAAAATCCTTTACAAACAAGCAAGTACTCAGATTTAATCACCACCAGGCCTGCTTTACAAGAGCTCCTGAAAGAGGCACTAAACATAGAAAGAAACAACCAGTACCAGCCACTCCAAAAACATACCAAATTATAAAGAGCATCAATACAATGAAGAAGCTGCATCAACTAATGGTCAAAACAGCCAGCTAGCATCAAAATGGCAGGATCAAATTCACACATAACAATATTAACCCTAAATGTAAATGGGCTAAATGCCCCAGTCAAAAGACACAGAGTGGCAAATTGGATAAAAAGCCAAAACCCATCGGTGTGCTGTATCCAGGAAATGCATCTCACATGCAAGGATACACAAAGGCTCAAAATAAAGGGGTGGAGGAAGACTTACCAAGCAAATGGAGAGCAAAAAAAAAGCAGGAGTTGCAATTCTCATCTCTGATAAAATAGACTTCAAACCAACAAAGATCAAAAGAAACAAAGAAGACCATGACATAATGGTAAAAGGAGCAAAGTAACAAGAAGAGCTAATGAGACTAAATATATACGAGCCAAAAGCAGGAGCACCAGATACATAAAGCAAGCTCTTAATGACCTACAAAGAGACTTAGACTCCCACACATTAATAGCAGAAGACTTTAACCCTCCACTGTCAATAATAGATCAACGAGACAGAAAACTAACAAGGATATCCAGGACTTCAACTCAGATCTGGACCAAGCAAACCTAATAGACATTTACAGAACTCTCCACCCCAAATCCACAGAATGTACATTCTTCTCAGCACTACATCACACTTACTCTAAAACTGACCACATAATTGGAAGAAAATCACTCCTCAGAAAATGCAAAATAACGGAAATAATAACAAACAGTCTCTCACAACACAGTGGAATCAAATTAGAACTCAGGATAAAGAAACTCACTAAGAACCAAACAGCTACATAGAAACTGAACAACTGGCTCCTGAACGTTGACTGGATAAACAATGAAAAGAAGGCAGAAATAAAGATATTCTTCGAAACCAACAAGAACGAAGACACAACGTACCAGAATCTCTGGGACACATTTAAAGCAGTCTCTAGAGGAAAATATATAGCAATTAAGTGCCCACATGAGAAGCAAGGAAATATCTAAAATCAACACCCTATCATCAAAATTGAAAGAGCTAGAGAAGCAAGATCAAAAATACTCAAAACCTAGCAGAAGACAAGAAATAACAGATCAGAGCAGAACTGAAGGAGATAGAGACACAAAAAACCCTTCAAAATTCAATAAATCCAGGAGCTGGTTTTTTGAAAAGGCCAACAAAGTAGACAGACTGCTAGCCAGATTAATAAAAAAGAAAAGGGAGAAGAATCAAATAGATACAATAAAAAATGATGAAGGGGCTATCACCACAGATTCCACAAAAATACAAATCACCATCAGAAATTACTATAAACAACTCTATGCACATAAACCAGTAAACCTGGAAGAAATGGATAATTTTCTGGACACTTGCACCCTCCCAAGCCTAAACCAGGAAGAAGTCAAAACCCTGAGTAGACCAATAACACGGGATTAAGTGGAGGCAGCAATAATAGCCTACCCACCAAAAACAGTTCAGGTCCAGATGGGTTCACAGACATACAAAGAGGAGCTGGTACCACGCCTTCTAAACTATTCCAATTCACCACATAAACAGAACCAAAGACAAAAACCACATGATTATCTCAATAGATGTAGAGAAGGACTTTGACAAAATTCAACAGCGCTTTATGCTAAAAAGTCTAAATAAATTTGGTATTGATGGAAAGATCTCAAAATAATAAAAGCCATTTACGACAAGCTCACAGCCAATATCATATTGAATGGACAAAAACTGGAAGCATTCCCTTTGAAATCTGGCACTAGACAAGGTTGCCCTCTCTCACCACTCCTATTCAATATAGTATTGGAGGTTCTAGCCAGAGCAATCAGGCAAGAAAAAGAAATAAAGGGTATTCAATTAGGAAAGGAGGAAATCAAATTGTCTCTATTTGCAGACAACATGACTGTATATTTAGAAGACCCCATTGTCTCAGCCCAAAATCTCCTGAAACTGAAAGGCAATTTCAGCAAAGTCTCAGGATACAAAATCAACGTGCAAAAATCATAAGCATTCCTATACACCAATAACAGACTTCAAGAGAGCCAAATCAAGAATGAACTGCTATTCACAATTGCTACAAAGAGAATAAAATACCTAGGAATACAACTGACAAAGAATGTAAAGGACCTCTTCAAGAAGAACTACAAACGACTGCTCAACTAAGTAAGAGAGGATACAAGCAGATGAAGAAACATTCCATGCTCATGGTTAGGAAGAAACAATATCATGAAAATGGCCTTATTGCCCAAAGTTATTTATAGATTCAATGCTATCCCCATCAAGCTACCAGTGACCTTCCTCACAGAAATAGAAAAAACTACCTTAAACTTCATATGGAGCGAGAAGAGAGCCTTCATGGCCAAGTCAATTCTAAGCAAAAAGAACAAACCTGGAGGCATCATGCTACCTGACTTCAAACTATACTACAAGGCTACAGTGATCAAAACAGCATGGTACTGTTATCAAAACAGAGATATAAACCAATGGAACACAACAGAGACCTCGGAGGCAACGCAACTCATTTACAACCATTTGAAATTTGACAAACCTGACAAAAACAAGCAATGGGGAAAGGATTCACTACTTAATAAATGTTTTTGGGAAAACTGGCTAGCCATGTGCAGAAAGCAAAAACTGGATCCCTTCCTGACTCCTTATACTAAAATTAACTCCAGATGGATTAAGACTTAAACAAAAGACCTAACACCATAAAAACCCTAGAAGAAAGCCTAGGTAAAACCATTCAGGACATAGGCATAGGCAAGGACTTCATGACTAAAACACCAAAAGCATTGTCAACAAAAGCCAAAAAAGACAAATGGGATCTAATTAAACTCCAGAGCTTCTGTAGAACAAAAGAAACTACCATCAGAGTGAACCAGCAACCAATAGAATGAGAAAATATTTTTGCAATCTACCCATCTGACAAAGGACTTGTATCCAGAATTTACAAACAAGTGAAACAGATTTACAAGAAAAAAAACAAACCCATTCAAAAGTGAGCAAAGGATATGAACAAACAGTTTTCAAAAGAGGACATATATGAAGCCAACAAACATATGAAAAACTATGCATCATCACTTGTCATTAGAGAAATGCAAATCAACACCACATTGAGATACCATCTCATGCCAGTTAGAATGGCAATCATTAAAAAATCTGGAGACAACAGATGCTGGAGAGGATATAGAGAAATAGGAACACTGTTACACTGTTTGTGGGAATGTAAAGTAGTTCAACCATTGTGGAATACAGTGTGGCAATTCCTCAAGGACCTAAAAATAGAAATTCCATTTGACCCAGCAATCTGATTACTGAGTATATATCCAAAGGACTATAAATCTTTCTATTATAAAGACATGTGCATATGTATGTTCATTGCAGCTCTATTTACAATACCAAAGACTTGGAACCAACCCAAATGCCCATCGATGATAGACTGGACAGGGAAAATGTGACACATATACACTATGGAATACTATGCAGTCATAAAAAACGATGAGTTCCTGTCCTTTGTAGGGGTACATGGATGAACCTGAAAACCATCATTCTCAGCAAACTGACACAAGAACAGAAAATCAAGCACCACATGTTCTCATTCATAGGAGGGTGTTTAACAATGAGAACACATAGACATAAGAAGGGGAACATCACACAGTGGGGTCTGTAGGGGGGGGTGACTAGGGGAGGTACAGGGGGGTAGGGAGTTGTGGAGTGATAACATGGGGAGAAATGCCAGATATAGGTGATGGGGATGGAAGCAGCAAACCACATGGCCGTGTATGTACCTATGCAACAATCCTGCATGTTCTGCACATATACCCCAGAATCTCAAATGCAATAAAATATGTATTTTTTTTTAAAAAAAAAAGAAGATATTCACACTATTTTCAAATCTTTTCCTGCCTCTATGTAACTAAAGACAAGCAGAACCAAGGAACAGCAGGAGACCCATAGAAGAACAAAAAGATTTGCGAATAATGATGAGAATAGTAATACTTCAGCAAATAGTGGCTTTTAAAAAACAGAAAGGAAGGTGGGGCATAGTGGCTCATAACTGTAATCCTGGCACTTTGGGAGGCCAAGGCGGGCAGATCACTTGAGGTCAGGAGTTCAAGAACAGCCTGGTTAACATAAGAAAATCCCGTCTCTACTAAAATATGAAAATTAGCTAGGAACAGTGGTGCATGCCTGTAATTACAGCTACTTGGGAGACTTAGGCAGAGAATCCCTTGAATCTAGAAGGTGGAGGCTGCAGTGGATCAAGATCACACTACTGCACTCCAGCCTGGGAGACAGAGTGAAACGCCACCTCAAAAAGAGAGAGAGAGAAGGAAAGAGAGAAAGGGGGATAGGGTCTCATTATGTTGCCCAACCTGGACTCGAATACCTGGGCTCAAGCAATCTTCCCTCCTCAGCATCCCAAGTAACTGGGAATATTGGCAGAAACCGCTCCATGAAGATACAGCAGATTTCTTTTTACCCACTATGTGATAGGCATTGATTTACACATATTTACTGGTTTACATATAAGTAATTTCAAATGTATTTGTATGTGTGTATACGGATGTATAGATACACACACCTCACATTATCTCAGTAATGTCGGTGTGACTCACATAACGGGTGAAGATTTTTAGAACAAAAACTAATGTTTGTGGAACAAGGAATTCTGTTTTAAGACATCAGCATCAAGATTTGACCTGTGCCAGTCTCATCCAATCACCCACACTAATTCTTTGAAATAGATCTTTTATACATCTCACATATCTCTCATTGGCTCTGTTTCTTTGGAGAACCCTGATAGATACAGGAAAAATCTGGAAATGGACCACTCACTAGAGCAGCAGAAGAAGGATGAGAAACACAACAGTCCCTAAGCTCAACGTGCTTCTGGGAGGCTGCGATGTGCAAAAACTTTAGGAGAACCAGGTCTAGGACCCAGAAAGGGCAAACTATCTCTCTGACAACAGATTAATAACCAGAATACATAAGAAGCTCAAACAACTTTAGAGGAAAAATTTTAATCTGATTTTGAAAATGGACAAAATATCTGAATCTCCAAAGAAAACATATAAATGGCAAACAGTTTTATGAAAAGCTGCTCCAGATCCCGTCCAAGTTCCCAGCAGGAGCAGAAGAAGGCCCAGTTTCTCAGGAACCCTGGAGAACGGATAAAGTAGGCAGTTCTGGCATCTTATCAGCGTGGTGATATCATCTTGGTTTTTGAGGGACTGAACTCTTCCTGGAATTCTTCAGAGGAATTCTGAATGCTTCAGTCCTGATGGCTGGAAAGCAACACTGAAGAGACCTTGTGGAGGAGACAAAAAGACAGAAAGCAACACACTGTGAGTCCCTGCTCCAAGCCAGCCCAGTCTTACTCTGGCCTATGCTTTCCCCATGCTTTTGACCTGGACAGCTTCTCTTTCTCCTTTAAGATCTGATTCAACAGCTGGACATGATGGTTCACTACTGTAATCCCAGCACTTTGGGAGGCTAGGTAGGGCAGATCATGAGATCTGAAGTTCGAGACCAGCATAACCAACATGGTGAAACCCCGTCTCTACTAAAAATACAAAAAACAAAAACAAAACAAAAAAAAACTTACCTTGGCATGATAGCATGCATGCCTGTATTCCCGGCTACTCAGGAGACTGAGGCAGGAGAATCACTTGAACCTGGAGGCAGACGTTGCAGTGAGCCAAGACTGCAGCACTGCACTCCCACCTGGGTGACAGAGCAAGATTCTGTCTCAAAAAACGTCTGACTCGGCCGGGCACAGTGGCTCACGCCTGTAATCTCAGTACTTTGGGAGGCTGAGGCAGGTGGATCACAAGGTCAGGAGATCGAGACCATCCTGGCCAACGTGGTGAAACCCCATTTCTACTAAAAATACAAAAAAAAAAATAGCTGGGCATGGTGGTGCACGCCTGTAGTCCCAGCTACTCGGGAGGCTGAGGCAGGAGAATTGCTTGAACCTGGGAGGCGGAGGTTGAAGTGAGCCGAGGTCGCGCCACTACACTCCAGCCTGACGCCTGGTGACGAAGTGAGACTCTGTCTCAAAAAAAAAAAAAGTCTGACTCAAGAAGTGCCTCTCAGGCTTTTTGAACTTTATTTACCAATCCAGGGCAACCAGTGCAGATGGTGATGATGGCCAGGTCCTGTGCACATAAACTGTTGGCTGTGTGCTGCATAGGAAGTACCTGTGAGCATGAGACAGACCCATCAAAGGACATTTCATTGTGGACAACCGGCAGGAGCCCACTGGACCCTTCATCTAAGTAAATACTAATAAATAACCAAAGTGAGCAGCTCACAGGAGCTAGAATACATCCTAAAGTCATGCTCGAAACTCCTGGACTATAAATAAAAGGAATCTGCTGGTGAAATCAGCACAGGAGGGTGAAACCAGCCCAGGTGCAGCCCAAGCTCATGTGCCTGAGTACATTGGGACAGAAGAGCACAAAGGGTGGAGGGCACTTGGGGACAGGACACAAGGAGAAGCAGTAATTTTTTATCAGGAAGCACGATGGCTTGGGGCAGTCAGTGGCTGTGCTGACAAGAGCACCTCGGCTCCCACCTCAAGGCATCCTCAGGTCACATATAGAGTGCACTTGGGGGTGAGACACTCCCTCTAGCACCCATCTGCTGGGGAAGCGAGGAACACACACTCAATCAACACACACACCCTCAATTTTGTTAAAAATAATCCTCTGTAATGAACACACCAAAGTAACAGTGCTTACCTGCTTGGGTAGGAGAGAACAGGGAATGGAGCAGAGGGAGGAGATGTCGCTGGACCTTTACAAACTTCAAAATGTCCAACAAACATGAGCATGACACTTACTGTTTTAAAGTAAGTTTAACGTATCAGCTTTTGAGCTGGAAGTCAGATGAGATGGAGCGTTTGGGCAGGGGTCCTGTTGCCTGACAGGAAGCAAGAGGGCACTACAAGGTGAGCCACAGGGGCTGAGGCAGTCACTGCCCACTGATCTCGGGAGCACGGCTGACCTGTCCCAGTGCTCAGGAGGAAGCAGAACAGCCATGACCAACAACTGAGGCTGCAAAAACACTCTGGATGAGCAAAAAGGGAGATGAGATATGGGGAACAGTTTCTCCACAATTCAGGGAAATCACAGAGAGGATTTTATTTCCTACTCCCTCCATTTCAACTCTGGTTCACAAATGAATTCACTATAGGTTTAAGCACAGATTTGTTATAAGAATTTCAAAGGAGATAACCAGCATGCCATCAGAAGAAAGCTTACTTGGGTAGATCTAGGTAACAGAGGAGTTGAAAATCAACACCAGATAAGACTGTTATTGCCAAGGAAACACAGTGGTGATCTTTTTCATTATTATTTCACTTTCATGACTTGAATAGAAGACATTCTTTGAAATTTCTGAAAATGTTCAATGTTCAACTAGTTACACTGAAATAGAATTTCTCTCAAGCAATCTGTGAATGCTACAGATCAAGATGAGAAGCTCAAAAATACTGTACCTTCATCCCAAGAGGACTCTTTAAATGTGATCTCTATCCTTGGAAAACAAGCAGTGAAGGATCAAGGATCAGCCTCAGCAGAAAAGCAGGATCCACCATGCCACCCCCACCTCCTCCATGAAAGGAGCACACAGGGAGGGCTGCCCATGGCCTGGAGACTAAAGTCCAGGGGGACAAAATAGCCAGAGAGATCTGTGCAGCACAGATCTCTCTAGCCACTTTGCAGGCCCAGCGGAGTGCAGTGTGGACTGCACTCCGCTGGGCCTGCAGCTCCTGACTCTGCAAGGCACTGGAGGTTCCTCGAAGGCCAAGACCTTGCTCAGGTGATGAAGTCAAGTCCT
The DNA here is from genome assembly GCA_004027715.1 of Plecturocebus donacophilus. Lineage (NCBI taxonomy): Eukaryota > Metazoa > Chordata > Mammalia > Primates > Pitheciidae > Plecturocebus > Plecturocebus donacophilus. Next base: position 44,592 of record PVKP010015099.1, read on the forward strand.
TGAAGACTCTTCTTTGCCTGAGGGAAGAGATCCAACTGGGACATGTGAAAGGGCCCAAGGAAGCATGTGCACCTGATTTCATGTGGACGGTAGTGGCTGTAGGTACATACCAAGCTTTGGTTTCCACACGAGTGCCAGGCAGAAAAGAATGGATAAACAGGGGCACAGACGTGGCAGAAGACCAGATGGGCGACCTGGTCAAATCTCCCCAAAGTTGAGAAACCTCTTAGGAGGGGCTACTGTTTATAGTAAAAAGATATTATGGACACAAATAACGAGAAAAATCAGAAATCATAATGCTTAAACAGAACTTAAAACCGTTAACACTTCAAGGTCATTGGGCTCCTAGTCTGCCTGACCCATGTGAGTTGGATGAGATGGCTCAGAGCACTCACAATGACTTCACCTGGCCTTCTGCAAGCCAATTCTTCTTAGGAAAGAAGCTTGTCCACAGGCTGATCTTTTACCCCCCAGTATTATAACAGAATGCACTATGATACCAATGCAGTCTTACGATGGGTGAGGCACTGTGTGTCAGTGCTTCCAATATGTGTGTTCTTTCGATCCAGCAGTTCTCTCCAAGTGTTTACCTGAAGAAGCAAGCAAAAGCACAGACACATGCAAAGATACACATGGCAGTGTCACTTTCAGGTCTAAAATGAAATTTCTGCAAATTACAGGTTCATTGATGAGCTGTGACTTTAATCTCTCCAGCTCACTTCCTCAGATTCATGAAGGAAAAGAAAAATATCAACTCCTTAAGATCCGCTGCAGAGAAGATTCATTGGCAAGAAGATACCCACTTTGAATGAGCTGTGCACCAAGGCCCTTGGTGGATCCTTCTTTCATTTTAAATGGCATTGCTGTCACTGGCCACACAGGACCCTCCTGGAAGAGTCCACAGCATTGGTGAGCTATTTATTATCATTCAGGGGAAGGAAAGCAAGTGATCTTTTATTCTGTACCTTTTTCCTCATTTTCTGAACTTTTGCAAATAGTATATATAATGTAGAAAGGAGAATAAACACAGCTTCTGGTGTGCATCTGCAGGTGTCTCCTAAATGTTATGAGGCCCCAGCATTGCCCATGAGGGTTCCCAGAGCAAGAAAACTCCTCCAGTGCTAGTTTCCATAGTGAACAAGAGGCTACAACATCATCAAATACATAAATACATCAAACTTAAAACATGTATCAGTAGACATAGTTCCAAAACAGGCTCACTTACCCCTTCTGGGACTAAGGTTTGGTCTATAAACACTTACTTCTCAGTGGGGCCCAGTGGCTCATGCTTGTAATCCTTTCACTTTGGGAGGCAGGTGGATGGTTTCAGCTCGGAGCTTGAGACCAGCCTGGGTATTATGGCGAAACTCTGTCTATACCAAAAATACAAAAATTAGCCAGGCAGGGTGGCACATGCCTAGGCTCCCAGCTACTCTGGAGGCTGAGATGGGAGGACTGCTTGAGCCCAGGTGAGCAAGGCTGCAGGGAGCCAAGATTGTGCCACTATACTCCACTGGGTCACAGAGAAAAACTTTATCTCAAAACAAGTGTTGTCTATTGCATTCAATCAGACAAACCTTCAGAAAATAATATTAATTATCAACATCTTCAAGAATCATAAAGCAAACGTTTTTTACAAAAATTGTCTTTGTTAGAGGATTCTACAAAATAACATCTTAAAAAGACAAAAAGGTTACTGTCATGCAGAGGACTCCAGCAACAACCAGGACACCTAGGTCCTTGGAGCAATGCTGAAGTTGTGCTTACTTTCAGTGACCAAAATGCCCCAGAGCCTTCTAAGAAGCAGTTATGACTTAGAGAATCAAGGGATGTAGTCAAGGGCTAAGGTCTAACACCTGAAATCAAGAGGTTATAGGCAGATGGCTTTTAGGGCCAGGAAATTAAGACCAATGTGGATAAGGCCATAAAATTAATAAGGACAAATTGACTAACTCAGGAGGTAAAGTCTAAGGTGGTAAATCCAGGTGGATATATCCAGGTAGGTAAGACAAAAAAGACAAATCCACGAAGCTGAAGCCCTGGGGTTCAATGTAGTATAAAGTCACAGGAGAAGACCAAGAAATTAAGGATAGATGGATAAAACCATGTTAGGACACACATTACTAGTGTGAGGCCAGGAGGTTAATGAACCCAATATTGAAGGCCAGATGGCAGAAACCATGAAGATAGTATCTGATGAGTAAGGCCTAGGGATTGACAAGGCAAAAACATTAAGACCCAGTGCTATAAAGCCAGAATTCAATACTGTGTGCCCAAGGGAAGCTTATTAACATCAGAAGGTTAATGTAGAAAACAAACCCAGGTACCTAGTGCTAGCTATGTGAAGCTAGGTAGCTCACAGTAGGTGTGTACATCTTCGTGGGGAAGGCTAGGAAGTCACATCCAGGACATTAAACAGAAAGATGGTAACGCCACTTTCATAAATCCAGGTAAGTAGGGACAGGTACATAAGGACAGGAATATAAAAATAAATGAGTAAGTCCAAAGAATCAAGACCAGGGGGCTAAGGACTAGTAGTAGCTAAGGCCATGTAGATAAGGCCACATGGTAAAAACAGTAAGTAAAAAGCCAGTAAACTAAGACCAAGGGTAAAGCCAGAGGATAATGATACCAGCTTGAGGCCAGCAGCACTAGAATAGAAAAGACCAGAAAATGAGATTAATTGTGAATAGCAACTGAAAGGTTATGAAGGTAAGGTCAGTTGGGTACTACTGGTTGGTTAAGGCATGACCTTTACACCAGTGGGGTATGGACAGGTGGGTAAGGCAGGTGCATAAGGCCGGGGGGGATTCATACTGAATGCAACAGGCTAGGAGGTTTATAAGGCAGATAGTTAAATCTAAGCTGGCAAAACCACTAGGTTAAGAATGGGTCAGGAAGCCAAGTGATTGAAAAGGTGGGGTGGCTGAGGCCAGTAAGTTAAGGACTCCCTAAATATATCTAGGTAGATAGCACCACCTGGGTAATAGTAAGAGGTTAAAACTAGGTCAGGTAGTTAAGGCCATGTGAGTTGGAACAAAAGTTTAAGGACAGGTTGGAATGCCAGGTTGGTAAGCTATATTGGTCATCTAGGTGAGTAACGCCATGAGGTTAAGGCCAGATGGGTAAGCCCAGGTGGCTAATGGAAGGTGTCTAAGTCTGGGGGTGGGTGGGGGTAAGTATGGGGAATAAGGGAAAAGGGATAGGTCCACCAAAGTAAACCTAAGGAGGTAAATTCAGTGGTTTAGACCTGGTAGATAAAACCAGAAATTTATGGACACTTGTGTAAACCAAGTATGGAGGCCATGTGGGTCATGTAAGGTTGGTAAGACTAGGTGCGAACACTAGGTGGCTAATAGGTTTTTAGGACCATGAGGTTAATGTCCATAGGGTTAGGCCAGGTGGTTAAGGCTAATGGGGCATGGCCGGGGCACTAAAATAAGATGGGCAAGACCACGGAGTAACGGCAGTGGAGTAAGGCCTCATGGGCAAGATCACATGGGTCTTAACAGAGATCAAGGGCAGCAAATTGAAGCCACATGAGTAAGAACTGGTGGATAATGGTGAGCAGGGAAAGTTTTGCCCAGGTGGGGAAAGGCAGAATGATTAGGCCATGAAATTAAGACTTGGTGAGTATGACCAGGGGGTTAATAAAGCCAGATAGATAATGTGAGGTTTGTAATACCATGAGAATAAGGTGACATGATGAAGCCAATGAACTTAGGAAGTTCTGCTGAGTGCAGTCTAGTTGTTAAAACCAGGTGTTCAGGCAAGGCATGGTGGCTCCCACCTATAATCCCAGGACTAGGTGCATAAGGCCCAGGAGATTAATACTGGATAGTAAGGCCAGGAAGTTCATAAGGCCAGTGGGTAAATCTAAGTTAGCAGATCCATGAGTTTAAGACTAGCCAGGAAGCCAAGCAATTGAAAAGTCTGGGCAGCTAAAGTCAGTAAGTTAAGGCCTCCCTGAATAGAGCTAGGTGGCTAATTCCACCTGGTCAATACTAAGAGATTAAAGCTAGGCAAATTAGGCCAGAAGATTAAGGCCGTATCAGTAAAAACAAAAGCTGAAGGCAAGGTGGGGATGCTACACTGTAAGCTATGTTGGTCATCCAGGTTGGTAAGGTCATGAGGTTAAGGCTACATGAGTAATTCAAGGTGTCTGGGATGAGGGCATGCATTTGGGGGTAAAGCTAGGGAATAAAAGCAGGGCGATGATAAGACCAGGGTCAAAATCCTAGGGAAGTAAATCCCTAGGTTTAAGTGGTATAAGTCCTGATAGATAAATCCAAAAGGCTAAGGACAGCTGTGTTAACCAAGCGTGGAACCCATGTGGTCACGTATGGTTCGTAAGACTAGGTGGGAAAACAAGGTGGCTGATCCAAGTTGTTAGGGCAATGCAGTTAAGTCCCATAGGGTTAGGCCAGGTGGGGAAAGTTAATGGGGTCTGGCTAGGGACGTGAAATGTGCTGGATAAAGCCAGGGAATAAGTTAGGCAGCTGAATAATAGATAATGCCAGATTCATAATGCCATGTAAGATAAAATAATAAAGCCAATGAGCTTAGAAAGTTCTACAGAGTGCACTCAGGTTGTTAAAACCAGGTATTTAAATCCAGCAGAATAGAAGACTATTCCCAGGCCAAGAAATCAATGAGGGAAACACCCAGTCAGACTAAAGGCAATTTTCCAAACCAGCCAAATGATGACCCAAGATATCACTGGGTAATGGGGCTGGGGCTGGGGCTGGGGATGGAGTTGGGAGTAAAGCTGGGGCTGCTGGGGTTGGGACTGGGGCTAGAGCTGGGTCTGGGCCTGGGCCTGGGACATGCAGTTAGGGGTAAAGCTAGGGCTGGGCCTGGGCCTGGGCCTGGGCCTGGGACATGGAGGTCGGGGTAAGACACTGTGGGAAAGGCAGGGAGGTGAAGGCCAGCTGAATAAATCCAGGTGCTCAACATTGGAAGGGTATGAGGCCAACAGATGAAGTCATGCTGGCGGAGCCCAAGCAGGTGAAGAGGTCAGGTTAGTATAGCCCTAATGTTAATGAGATTGGTAAGGGTGGGCCTTGTGGGTAAGGCCAGGTAAAAAAAGGGTACCGCAGAAGTCTACCAGGTGAAGGCCAGGACAGAGGATAATTATACCTGCTGAGGTCAGGCAAGTGAATATGGCACATGAGTATGGCTGTCAGGTTAATAAGGTCAGTTGCAGAGGGCCTACTGGGTGGGGCCAATAGTTGAACAAGCCCAAGTAGGTAAGGGAAAGAAAATACAGCCATGTGGGATGGCCAATAAGTTAAGGCCAGGGGCTGGGACAGCAGATAATGACAATAGCATAAGGCCAGTAAGGCTGGGACAGCAAAGTAAGATCAGAAAATTGAGACTAATTGTGAAGGCCAATGGGGTAAGTCTGGTTAGGTAAGACCAGTTAGGTAATTCTGGTGGGTAAGGACATGATGTAGATGCCAGTAAGGTAAGGCCAGGTGGGGTAAGCCAGGTGCACAAAGCCAGGGGATTAATACTGAATGAGTAAGGCCAGGAGGTTAATAAGGCAGGTGGGTAAATTCTAAGTTGGCAAAATCATGAGGTTAAGGCTGGATCAGGAAGCCAAGTGATTGAAAAGGCCTAGTGGCTGAGGCCAGTGTAAAGCCTCCCTGTGTAGAGGTAGGTGGCTAACTACAGGTGGACAATGCTAACAGGTTAAAGCTAAGCAGATTGGGCCAGGAGGTTAAGGCCATATGAGTAGTAACAAAAGCTTAAGGCCAGGTGGGAAGGCCAGGTGGGTCAGCTATGTTGGTCATCAAGTTTGAGAAGGTCATGAGTTTAACACCAGGTGGGTAATACAAGATGTCCAAATATTGCACTGGGGTTTGGCCTGGGGCTGAGACACAGAGTATAGGGTGGAGTTGGGGGTAAAGTTAGGAATGGGGATGAGATTTGGAGTTGGGGGAAAAGCAAGGGCTGGGACTGGGGCTGGAACTGGGCTGGAACTTGGCTGGGCCTGGGACATAGAGTTGCAGGTAAAGCTGAGGCTGGGGCTGGGGCTGGGGCTGGGTCTTGGCCTCGGCCTTGTCTTGGGACATGGAGTCGGGGGTAAAGCTAGGGCTGGGGCTGAGCCTGAGCCTGTGCCTGGATCATGGAGTTGGGGGTAAAGCTGGGGCTGGGGCTGGGCCTGGGCCTTGGCCTTGGCCTAGGCCTGGATCTAGGAAATGGAGTTAGGGGTAAAGGTAGGGCTGGGCCTGGGCCTGGGACATGGAGTTGGGGTTAAAATTGGGTCTGGGGCTGGGGCTGGGCCTGGGTCTGGGACACAGAGTTGGGGGTAAAGCTAGGGCTAAGGCTGGGGCTGGGCCTGGACCTAGGACATGGAGTTGGGGGTAAAGCTGGGACTGGGCCTGTGCCTGGGCCTGAGACATGGAGTTCGTGATAAAGCTAGGGTTGGGGCCTGGACCGTGGCCTGGGCTGGGACATGGAATATGTGGTAACGCTATGCTGGGGCTGGGGCTGGGGCTGGGCCTGGGCCTGGGCCTGGGGTTAGAACAATGAGTTAGGGGTAAAGCTGGGACAATGAGTTAGGGGTAAAGCTGGGGCTGGTGCTGGGGCTAGGCCTGGGCCTGGCCCTGGGACATGGAGTTTGGGGTAAAGCTGGTGCTGGGTCTGGGCCTGGGCCTGGG